>JAOBAT010087106.1:0-18261 GCA_026413305.1 Hydrozoanthus tunicans
TCTGTTGTATGGACAGAATATTAATTTTCTTAATAATTTACAAAATGGTATTAAAATATTCTAATAATAAAAAAAAAAAAAAAAATAAATAAAAATTTATATATATCTTAGTGGCGCTCGTTTCTAAAAATCAGAATAAAAATATAATAGTAATAATAGTAATAATATTTACGATGTGTTAAATAAGAAGTAGTCGAAATTATAGTTTTCAAACAAATTTTGCTCATTAGCAAAAGTTATTCATTCATTCATGCTATTCGAATGTTTCATATGAGAGCATTTTGTAAACATAAATAGTCACTAATGTTTTATGCCATGCTAATAATTGCCTGGCATAGGCCATTTTTAGCGCGGTTTCCTGTTTAACCACTAAAATTTACTTTTTTTTTAAAAATATATATTTTTTTAGGTAACAGGTTGCGACACAATGTTTAACCAAAAAGTCTGCTTCTTCTTCGTCTTGGTGTGTTGGTTTTACTGCCGGGGCGAGGACAAACCCGAGAGTTACGCCGTCATGATAGATGCCGGATCTTCTGGATCAAGATGTTATGTGTTTAAACTTTCTCTTGATAAAGAAGGAAAACTCTCAAAACCAGGAGAAATAGTTTCAATTCCACATGAAAATGAAAAGGTAGGATGGACACATATATATACACACACACAAAGTAGAGACCTTCTAAATAATTTAAAGGATTTTATACTTAGCCTTTTAAAACAAATACACATACTTACTTACACACACTCATCTTCCATACATGCTATTACGATATTGATATAGATTTTCAGTTCCATAATTATGCCTTTACTTCCTATAGAATTTGTTACAGATTGCAAAGGTATCATTAGAACTAGTTTTCTTGTTTTCTTAAAATATGTAAGTTTGTTTAACTTGTTCAAATAGAAATAAACACACTTACAGAATATTCAGTTATCATTAGTTTCTTTTTCGATATTTTTTTCGAAAGAACCATAAGCATGTTTTTTCAAAAACATTTACTTCAATTTACCAATGGACAGAAAAGAGTTATATTGATTCAACAATTGACTAGTTACAAATTTTAGTCCTAAGTCCAACTAAAAAGAGTCACGTTTGTTGGAATATCTATAAATCAGTATGGAGGTTACCAATTACTGAGTAAATATTACATTTAAGGTATAAAACATTCATTAATAAAGCAAAAATGATATGTAAAAAAATCGGTTGAGGTCTTTTTGGGATTCTTTTTTTTGTTGAAAATATATCAACAGACTTAAAGCTATTCAGTTAAAAGTTGATCAGGTTTGTTTGATTCTAATAGCTTTTAATTACAAAATGAAGTACTTGTTCTAGTATTTTCTATCATTATCTTAATTAAACATAAAAAAAACACACTTCTAGTTGTGTTCACTATGTTCTAGACATTCTGGGCCCGGTTGCACGAAGCTGTCCGCCGGATAAGTAATTTCTATTTTATGCAGTAAAACTATAATGAAAGTTATTTGACACCATTTAAACCGTTACTTTAGGAGTCTTCCATTCACTTAACAGCCTGAGATAGAGAAATCAACAAAGAGTCAAACAATCTTTGATTTATTAGTGACGACCATTAGCTTTTATCCAGCGGATAGCTTATCCAGGCTTCGTACAACCGGGCCCTGGATTCGTAATAATTTCAACGTCGTCATTTAAGATAAAAACAAACTTCGCATAAAATTTACAATTACAACTGTAATTTTTACTTGTCTTTATCAAAATTCCCTTAGGGTGAAAAAACAAGTTGTAGAGAAGAAAATAGCAAGAGCCTATCAAAAGAGAACAAGAAATTAGTTTAAGTCCTTACTACTAGCAGTCTGAAGAAAAGATTATCGAGACTCATAGATTATTGGCCGAGCGAGTATAGCCAAAGAGTTAAAATTATAGGAAGTGAAGTGCTTCGAGCTGAAAACAGTTGCTTTCATTTGTTTTGTAGTGGTTAACTGAGTTTTGCGATGAGAGCGGAGAGGTAGATTCACTTTTAAACTATAATATTTGCTATTTATCAAAGTTACCATTGATTTGTTAAGCGACGTTTCAGAGGAAGACAACATACTTTTACGAGTCTTCCAGCTCAGAAGCTCCTTTAAGCATTTTAGTTTGGTTTCGCACGTTGTCTTAAAGTACCACTTATCAGAAGCTTTTACGAATTAACTATTCGATCGGATAAAATATGAGCGACAAAATCCGATGAAGGATTTTAGTTAAAAGTAAACCAGAACTAGGTGACTTTAATTAATATAATGGGAGAACAGTTTGGTTTCGTTGGATTAGCTGTCATCTTAGGAAGCGAAAAACGAAATCCAAACAAGATCGGCTTGATAAATACGTTCAACATCAATTAAATATGTCTTTGATATTATTTGAACCTACCTCGCTCTCTCAAAAATTCGTCGTAAATATTCCCCAAGTTGAAAACAAAATCATGTGACTACCAATTTACCACGTGTTTACGAGATCATACATCTCCCATGAGCCTACCAGTCCATCCATCCGCTCCAGAACGGCTAAAAACTCGTGCCCAATCCTACTCGGCCAAACTGATCACAGGAAGCACACCAAGATTTTTGTTGCTGCAAGATTTTTGTGCGCTCGCTCGCAGCTATAGATATAAATATACAATAGATACAAACATACACACACAAACATACATATAGGCACGTGCATACATTGAAATCATTGTTAAATTTTCACAAAAAAATCAAATGAACATTTTATTTATTGCGTCAAAAAGACGCGGCCCAACACGTGGTTTTCATGAAATGTAGTCGTTCGTTACGTTTTTTCTAGCAACTAGTAAGAGCTCAGCCTCAATTGACGGTACTGCATCCCCCCTTCCCAACGAAAAAACATTTTCACTGTGCCCCCCCCCCCAAAAAAAAAAAAGAAATTGTTATTTTTACTCTCTCGACAGACGGCGTGTACTCCGTAGAAGACTGAAAAAAGAAAGAAATTCTGAAGTTATAGCATACATGGAATTTAAACTATTTATGTACAAATACTTTCCTTTTGTTGAAGGTCAAGCCAGGTCTGAGTTCATTTGGCAAGGACCAATCGGGCGAAGAAGAGTATTTGAAAACATTAATCAATGGAGCCAAGACTGCAGTTCCAGCTGCATTTCAGAGTTCAACTCCATTTTACATGTTAGCAACCGCTGGCATGCGTCTGCTACCCCAGGATCAGAAACACGCTGTCATGACGGAGGCAAGGAGGGTTTTCAACGACAAGACTATCTGTCCGTTCAAGTTTGAGGATGCAAACGCCGAAATAATCAGTGGCACCGACGAGGCGATTTATGGTTGGATAACGGTCAACTTTTTTTATGGCGCTTTTACCGAAGGAAAAAGGGTAATGTGCATGCACTTTGGAATAGAATCTTTCATTGTGACTATGTGGAACTTCATTCTAAACGAAGTCCGTGCTTCGTTGAATGTTGTTGCAATTGGTTTAGGTGGAATCGGAGTAGAATCAAAAAGACAATTTTCGATCCTGGATACTATGATCCTCATGCCATCCTCAAAGTTGAATAGTTTTTCTTTAAAGAAAATCCTTATTATATATTCTAGCAACACATGTACAAGTTTTTTCCGTCCTTTTTACTCTCTCAACAGACACTATGTACTTCGTAAAAAATTTAGACAACAAAAGAAAAAAAAACTAGTGAAAAAATGATGGGTAACAATTTTCTTGCTCAATTCGCAAAAAAGGTTCCTGTAAAACTATTTAGGCAGTAGTGAAAAAAAGTACCAAAAAGTTTCTTCTGTTACGTCGTGGTGCCACAATACAGAATACATACAAAATATACTCATACTTTATTGACAATTTTTTTTTTACAGGGCACTTCATTCCGCAAAGGGAAAAAGGCAATAATAAAAACGAGTTTAACTGTTTAAATTATTGCACTTTTATTCCAATAATCTAACTACCTATTATCCTCTGCTAACGTCACCTTAATTAAACACTTAAAGACGCCATACGATGCACAAAGGTGCACAAGAGATGTGAAGCTGTCCATTTCGACAACCTTTGAAATGTTTTTTTTATTTCATTTCCTGAAAGACGAAACAAATAACATCAGACTTTTTATAAAAAAAAACATCTTCCTGTATCACTACTGTTTTCCGCTATCTTTGGTTACCCGATTCAGATCGCGTGACAGAGTAATGCTCATTATTAACTCTTTCGAATGTGGTTGCTAACGGTTGTGTTTTCTAATTTTAAGACGAGGGGTGCTATGGATCTTGGTGGAGCGTCAGTGGAAGTATCTATCAACCCGCTCCGAGACCATATTAACAAAGTTTTAACAATAGGTGGAAGAAAGTACTCACTTTTTGCCAAAAGCTACCTCGGATATGGCCAAGACCAGATACGGGAGTATTACTTTAAGTTTTTGGCTCAGGAATTTAAAGGTCGGAGAGCGTTGCGAAGTCCATGTCACCTTAAAGGATATAAAGAACTCGTAAAGGTATAATATTTGTGCGAATATTCCAAAGGGAAAGGATAAATAGTAAGAGGGAAAGAAAGGGGATCGAAGGATTTTTCTATAACGCAATGATGGCACTAGGACAATTAAGCTTTCTGATTTTCATCCATTTCTTTGGGGATCACACCCCCTGGTTACTGCACAAAGTTTTTAGCAATAATTGTCCTTCGTTTTGTTTTTTTTAGATCAATGGAAAAGAGATGCTTCTAGTCGGTGCTCCGCGCGTTGGCAAGTGCCGCTTGATCTTAGATGCGTTGTTTTTCTGTCCGTCGTGTACCCTCAAAAATCAGCCTTCTCTCAACGAAGCAAAACAGCAATTCATTGGACACTCCGCCTTCTATTACAATTTAAACGGCATTGGTGCTTTGGACCACTCCTCTACCGTCAGCGTCAAGGACATCAGCAAATCCGCAAGAAAATTTTGCTACACACCTTACAAGAGAGTTAACCATCATGACAAATACGCCAAGAACTACTGTTTGGGTGTTTTGTATATTCGCCAGCTACTAACCAAAGGTTTCAAGGTGAAGAAAAGGTTTAAAATGACGGTCGAGAACGAAGTAAATGGTCATAAGATAAATTGGATCACAGGAGCAGCACTTTACAGGCTGGACTTGTTGTAAAACTGCATAATTGTCAATGGTTTTCCATTACAGCCCAATGTTCTGTCTAAGGTTTAAGGGACTTTCGAAAATGTTTATGATGCTTTGTTAAGCAGGTAGTGTCATTAAAATTTAAATACGCGGTCAGCTTTAAAAGAAGTCTTGCCTTAATGGTTAAAAAGAAAAGACATGCGAACTTAATAAAAACCAGAAAAATGCACTACTAGTTTGGAACTTGTTTGCGGAATGATCTATCTTGCCTTAAAATGAGAAAACCACTTTTCTTTCTGTATCACCCGAAATGAATTAAAATCTTAAACCTAAATGAAATAAACAATGAAAATTGGTCACTATCCACAATCTCGACACTGTTACATTAACTTATCGGTCGATTGATGCCGTAATGGTGTCTGAAGCAATGACGTCATACTTATTACACGTGGTATAATTTTACAAAATTTGTTTCTGATTGCTACCATGTACCAGTAGCCCACTCGACATGAGTTACAAGAATTCATGTCATTTTGTCATCGGGTTGAATTAAATGCAAAGACCTCATAAATCATGGCATTCTTTTAACAAAGTTTGTCCCTCTCCAGAGGCCAGAAGAATCTCGTAAAGGACACAAAATACAGTACTTCCGGATACGGTTTTGAAGGTCACTTGGAGTTGAAGTTGAGTCCGAATCCCCCCTTATGCCTTTGGCAAAGACACAGTTTTCACCAAAATGACAAGTCTAAAATCTGAAATTTTAAAAGCTTTTCTAAAACGTCACAAGACTTGCGACACGTCTGCAAATCATGATTGTTTGGAAGGAATCTCGCGTTTCAGGATGGACAACTTAAAGTTTTAAAATATTCATTCTTCTAAAAAAGGAATAAGTTTTTTACAAAATGGCACAATTTGTGAGGACTTTGTATACAATCATTTACCCGTGTCAAAACCACGGAAATACTGGTAATCCTTGCGGAGTAGACTACTGGTGCATGGTATTGCCAGCAAGGAACAAATTTTTGTAGAGGAACCAAGTGCATTGTGACATCATTACTTGAGACACAATTACTGCACCAACTGAGCATCAAGTTATTGGAAAAGTGTCGAGTATGTGTATAATGACAATTTATTTTATTTAGCGTTGAAGTGTTTTTTCATGTAGGGTATGAGTCATTTTATTTCATTTAGGATTACCCCTGTCCAGACCGGATTTTTTAGGCAACTTGGGACCAGGAGTAGGGCTGTGCACAAGTTGCTCATTAATGTCCAAAAGTTGCTCCAATTTTTTTTAAAAGTTGCTTAAAAGTTGCTCCAAAAATCTAAAAGTTGCTCGAAAGTTGCCCAAAAATAAAAAAATTGCTTAAAAATATATTTCATTTTTTTAGTGTAAGAGGTTATAAAGATGTTAATAAATAATTTTGCTTTTCATCTGTTATTTACATAATGCATATTGGAAAACTATTTGCAAAATTTTAATAGCAACTATTCAAAGTGAAATAAATTTATTAACATCTTTATCATGTACTTATTGTAATAGAAATTCAATGGAGAATTAGTCTTTCGGGCTTAGAGAGACTCAATCTTACCATTTTAATGAATTGATTCATTAAAACTTCTTTACCGAGAAATATCAGCTTTTTCTGGGTACTTAATCTAGCTCCAGCACTAGCTGCTATTTATAAAGGATCTGAATATTCATCATGGTCAATCGAGAAAGGACCATCACTCGGCTCCGCCATTTTGAATTTTTGACCATATCCGCTGAACACCCTTGGCTTCTACCACAGGCAGACCACCAGGGGGATAGTGATCAATTTTGTTTGCAAAAAGTTTATCATGCATAAAAGCAACCGATGCTTAAAATCAGAACTTGAATAAGCGCTTTTTAGTTACGAATTGCCTTTAAAAGGCAAGAAAGCTATTCAAAAGAGAAGAAAGTTGCTCTAAATCAGAAAAGTTGCTCAAAGGAGTAAAAAGTGCTCGAAATCAGAAAAGTTGCTCAAAAGTTGCCGAGCAACTTGTTAACAGCCCTACCGGCGGGAGGGGGGGGGAATAGGGGGAAAGTGTCCGTGGCCTATAACTCTAGAACAATAAAAGATACGGAAAATAAAGTTTGAGGGTTTCATAAAAAATTCAAAAATATGATTGCTTGAAGTAAAACGTCACTGTGATGTCATTATGACGTCATACTTTTGAAAAATTTGCTTTTGTGAAAAAATATTGCTGGATTACGAGTACGTTCTAAAAAAAATCCAGATTTCAAACACGCTTGAGAGAAAAGAACAATAAACAAAACATAAGTTGCTGTGATAACGTTTTTTTATTATTTATAATTTCCAATGTTTTCAACTTTCAATGACCTATTGCGCAATACCTATGGCGTCATAAATCTAAGAGATATCGATTTATTTCTTTTACATAAAATAAACAAGTTGTCTCCTTAGCTAAAAAGGTTGCTTTTGGTACTTATTTGTGAAAGTATATTTCAAAAATCTAAATTTGAAATCAGCGCGGACACTTTCTGCCCCCCCCCCTCCCTTCCGAGATCTTGATAGGGTTAAAAAATTTTATTATTTAGTGTGAGTCATTTATTCATTTTAGCGTTGATTTTTATATCATTTTTTTAAAATTTTTATTGTCGTTGATTTTTATTTCACTTACATTTGGTATTTCATTTAGCGTCGTTACTTCGTTTAGCGGTTATGAAATAATCAAAAAAGCTTAAACAAAAAACCGCGCTCAAAGGGTCCTGTACCAAGCACTTGTCACCCTCAGTGGTCATAAAGAGATATGGCTCGAAATAAGCGGACTATTCAAGTGTAGATTTGTTTGATGTAACGTATATTGAACAGAATAACTAATATCTTCATAAGCAGAGAATTTTGTTGATTTCTGTTTCAAACAGAAGATAACGTTATCGAAAGTAGTTACAGGGTTGGGAAAAAGACGAATTGCGAAATGCGAAATGCGCAATGTTCTACTGAATACGTGTTTTTCTAATGAATGAGAAAATTTAAAGGAGATTATGGGAAAACTTCGCCGATAGGGGGCAACATTTAAATACTTACAGAAATAAAGAACTCAACAGAACGAGTTTTGCTAGCTGTTCTTTTTACCATTTTTTTTATACCACAAATTGATACGAATGTTTTTAGTTTTGTCGGCGGTTATGAGCTTAAACTCGTTTCGCTCAGACAGTTGTCGGAAGATGTGAGGTATTGGAGGACCACACCCTTTTACAGCACGATTTCTTGTTTAACTTTACTTCGGGTAATGTTTCATTCATATCTAAGAAAAAGAAGAGAAGTGCTCTAAGGAATGGAGGAGAAAGGGAATTCCATTTTAAGTTCTGTCACTTCTTCTAGACTTTTTTTCAAAATCAGTTGGGCTCAAATCTAACGCTGAAGATCTAGTTGCGAGTTTGTAAATGCGATGATTAAATGGGAGAAATTGCCACATCGTTGAACTGAAGCAATCGCTAATAACATTAGCCCCAGCAATTTTGGTAACATAACGCTACATTATACGAGTTATGTAAGAGAGTTTACTACATGCAGATCAGATAACAGGTAAAACGACTCAGTCAGTGTAAACGAAAAAGAATAGCCAATACAACGCAGAGTTTAAGTTTTTCTCACACAATATTTCGGCTAGCCATACTAGCCTTCTTCAGGTATGGTTTGAAGTTACAACGGTTTTTCACTTAATTATATATGTAGAAACGGAAATGTGAAAACAAATAGATCTAGAGTTACATTTAACGGAAATAGGAAAAATGTGAGAAGTTAAAAATAAACTAACTTAGAAATAACAGTGAAAGGAAATAACGGTTGAAATATGAAATTAGAAATCAGTCAGTGTAACGGATTGAGGTTATTTGTATAGATAGTAATTAATAGTCAGATGACTTCAAGTTCAACTTGAAAAAAAAGATGCAAGAGTTGGGTTTTCAAAGGTTTCAAAATTGCAGGTTAGACGAGAAAAGTTGTGTGCGGTTCCTCTTTGATGATTATACACATTAAGAATAGAATGATATTCTAATCAGTATAAAAGAAACCCGGAAGAATCGACGTATCAACAAGAGTGATCAAAGTTGAGGTTGAAGTCATGATTATAGTCGTCATCGCAAAGATAATCGAATACGTAGTTGTAATCGTATTTGTGATTGTATTCACGGTACTCGTAGTCGTCACGGTCCTAGTAGTCGTAGTTGTCGTAGTAGCCGCAGTCATCGTAGGGGAGTTAGTGGGGTTATTTCCCCCTCTTGCCCTCCCCACGGCATCTAACAATTTAGCAACGGAGCTGCATGACCTAAGATCGACTGATGACAAGATATAAGGTACCCTATGTATATACGGGTTTTTAAATTCTTTATTTTTTGCGTCTAATTAACAAAAACTTCCCTAATCAGTTTAAAAAATAGGATTTTGTTGTAAACAAGTATTAACATGCTAACAAGTCAACATTTCCAGTTTTAGAAGTCAGAACTTTTTTCATTTTTTTCCAACTCAAAACTTTTTAAGTTTTCGAAGCTGATTTATTTTCACTGTGAATGTTAAAATACTCTTTTTTGCTGAAAGTAGGCTTTAGTAGCAATTTATATATCGGCCGCTGGAACAGCAAAATGTCTCATGACCAACTTCTCTGTTGACGGAAAACCGATGGCTTTGGTCAAAACGTGTTCGTTAAAAATAAGATTAATTATTGGAGAATCGATTCATAAATTTTTACTACAACTGAATCTGGATTGAATCTGGACAATATTGAGTTTCATGTTGGCTTTAGTGCTGCAACCCAACATTTTATAACATTTTACTGGCGAAATGAGCCGGAGCCAATGTACATTTGAGCTATAAAGTGTGACTTGTCAATCGAAAAGATAAAGTTTACACGTGACCCAACGTGACATTAAAAGGACTTATTGGATTTTCTCCAAGTGGTACCATCACTTTTATTATACACATGCAGTATATCTGACAAGGAAAGTGTTGTACACAGTGGGCTACTCACACAAGTAATTGGTGATGGTGACTCAGTTATGGCTGAAAAAGGGTTTCAAGTTCAAGACATTTTTCCATTGGGTGTTATTCTTAACATCCAACCATTTCTTGGAGGAGACAGCCAAATGTCAGCAGAAGATGTAGTGCGGACACAGCAAAATGCTAGTCTATGGATTCATGTGGAAAGGGCTATCAATAAGATTAAAAACTTTCGTATCTGGCAAAGAGTTGTACCATTAAGTTCATTTGGAGTCGTTAACCAAATGTGGAGTGTATGTGCTTTCCTCTGCAATATTCAGGAACCACTTATTTCTGAATAAGTATGACAAATAATATTGTGTTTGATTTGCATTGAAGTTATTAACCCTTTCAACCCCAAATGTGACAAATATTGTGTTGGTAAATTCTCCCAGCTAGGGCCCACACTGTTGATACAACCGGCTTCGGAGAACTTTGCTTTTCATCTTCAAATGCTCACCTTGTTTGATCAATTCCAGTTTTCTCATTACCAAATGACTTATTTCGTATAAGTTATGTAAGGAGAAGTTAGAAGTTTGTAAACTTTTTTAAGGTTAAAAAATTTGGAAAACTATTTCCATAATTAGACTTAAGCGGTATCATACTTATGAAATATTGCTATTTTTCCATGACCAGTTTGAGTTGTTTGACTTGAAAAACAATATCATTACCACTAGAAGTGATTTTTTTTCTGTAACAGACTGCAACACAATCAGAAGATGTTGTTAAATTGACAGTCAGTTTATCAGACATCACATAAAAGTTTTATGATTGCAAACAGAGCAAGTTAAGCGCAAATGACTTTAACGCAATAAAACAGACTAGTACAAGCTAATTGTATCTCAGAATGTTACTAACAGGCCTTAGAAATATAAAAGCTAAGAACAAATAGTACATAGACACTATATTAAACAGTGACATTAACTTTCACTTTTAACAAAGTGATAGTTGTTTTGCTCATTTCACATGCTTCGGGGGTGGAAGCGAGTATTTTCGAATTGATATTCGATATTCCAAATATTCATTATCTAAACTACAAAACTCAGTATTCAAATTTCTGTTTACTTACAAAAATTCTGACATTTTTCAAATATATTCAAACTAAAAGTTGAAATAATCAAAATAAGTTTTCAGATACTCAAACGAAATTAAAGTCAATATGCAGTGTTACGCTTCTACCCTCGAACATGCTGCAGCATAGATTGAACTAAAACCCCTTGCTGCTAAAGCTAAAAAGTGTTTGAAATGATACAATTTTAGTGTTCTTTTTAAGTCATTCCAAAACTGAGAATTAAATGAAACGCGCTCAATACTCCGTCCTTTGCTGGTATCTACGACAAAATCGCATCACCTGGTACCAGTTACTCCCAACAACCCTTGGACTTGAGAGTAATATTTATGTGTCCTCTTTAGCCTTGGTTTTCCATCAACCGCTTCTATGAAAACACTGCTGTCAGAACAGGCGTCCAAGGGAGTAACCAGATTTACTTCAGAAAGCCCAAAGGGATCATTGCATCCTGGATCAACTACCTTAGTAGCTGACCCAAGTAGAGGAATCTAGGCTGATAACAAGTCCTGACTTAAGAATCTTGACAGGCCTTCGAATTGACACTATGTACTTCTGATACTGTTCAATGGCACTGGCTCATATTTGAGGCCACGGTTTGTATACCTTGAAGAAAATGGTTTTGTATGAAGTGGATATTTTGCTAGGGTCGCATGGCTTCGTTTCCTTTGCCTGATAAGGCCAAAATTTGAGGCAGTGAACCTAAGTTTTCTTTCATCCTTCCATTTTTGGCAATTTGACTGTTCCCGTGTTTCCCTTTCAATTTCATTTAGCTTATCAACATTCACTTGTATTTTTTCTAGTAAGCACCTCTCATCTCCAGAAATTTCAGTTGGTATTTGAAACTGTTCATGTGAAGCTCTTAGGGGAAATCTGAGAAAAGCAGTTAACTGAGAATTCCGCTTGCTGCAGACCCTTCAGGTTATTTCGGGTCTCGTACAAAAAACATTTCTCTCCAGAGTCTCTGGATGATGATGGTTTGTCTAACTCTAAGCTTGTTTTGGTGACATCTACTTCCACCACTGTTTGTGGATATATTGAATCTCCTCTTCCTTTACGACGCCAATGCTGCAAAGTTGATGTGCAGCTCCGTTTTTGCTGCATGTCATCTTCGTTTTAAAGTTTAAACTCATACATTGAAAACTTGCATATTTTTAACAAAAGAGCTAATTATGGTTGCAAAACCCGACCTGCCCAGCAACACAAGAGCAGAAGGCATTCTTGAGCTCTCTACTGAAAATACACAAGGCAACTTTTAAGTTGTGGGGAGGATCATTTTTTTTCTAAAGCTGTGGTGGCACTGACAGCGGAAATAAAAATAAGTATCATCGCTTGCCGCTGACAAGTTTTTTAAATATTCGTCATTCAAAAACGTTGTAGCTTTTCGCACACTAGTCGGTACTGAGCGGACTTTTGCTTGAATTAATGTTTTTTCCCTGACTTTGCGATATGATTGTTCATCTCAGCACGCGTAAAAAAGGCATTCGTTTTATATCACCAGAACAGCCATCTGAAGGGTAAATTGGTTGCAGTGTTATTAACAGCAGTTTAACTAGTGTCTTCACTCGCCGTTCGGAGTTCTTTGCGCTTTGTATAAACATTGTGACGATCAGGATCAACTATATTTTGGTCTCGGCCAGTTCTGACATACTCTTCGACCCTTTGAAAGCAAAAAGAAAGCTACTTTTAGCTCGCAGAAACCAATTTTTCACATGTATTGGTATAATTTAGAGGTTAAATTAAGAGGTCTTGCACCTTATGGCTTACCCAGTGATAGATTTTAAGAATAATTTCTTGTTGTACGTACATGGGGCATGGATAACGGGGGCAATTATCCCCGACTTTTTTCTTTGACTTTAACTAATGTTCTAAATTAATTTTGTAATTCAACTAGATATTTAACATTAAAATAAAAAAGACTATAGTAGCTCGTCAAATCCTTGTAGATGGCAACTGACTTCGCGATACTTTTTCTTCGTTCTTAATGTGCTCACAAATATTCCTCCTAACAACCTTAACTTTTTGCATTTGTTTTTTTTTCTCTGATAAATTTCTGAGCGCCTTTGAGTTCATTTGAATTTTTTTCGCTTGATATTTCTACGATATTTCTACATGTACTTTTTTTCAACAACGCCGAAATCTCAACAGAATTTAAAATGGCTGTTGCTATGATGAACCACGTGACCTGCCTCATTTCAGAGACTCTGCCATATAGATTTAAAGGCCATTTTAAGACACGTGCCGGCCTAAACACAAAGCGCGAGTAAAAATATCTAACCGGCCCGCAAAGACGTGCGGGTGAGAATCAAAAACGGAAAGTTTGAATTCTGCCTTGTCGTCGGTCGAAAGTTCTAGGCTTTGGTGATTTTGGCCAAACTTCCAAAGTTTGCCTTCAAAACAATAAAACACTTTTCCCGTGGATTATAATTTTAATTGCATTCGGAGGGAATGTTGTCCAGACCACAGGTGACCCAGGCACAAAATCGGCGTGGACTTACAAATACAGCATTTGTATGGAATCACGAGCGAATACTGAAACCGAAAATTTGATTTTCAATAAAGAGAAAGGCTAGAGACTTCGCTGGCCATCAAACCTAATTCGATCGACAATTTATCCATTACAATCCCTTCCAATGACTTCAAGACGAACACAGCACCAAAGGGCAATGATTCTCCTATCGTGATATTGTTTCAAAACCCATAAATAAAAAAAAATTATCCTCATCTGTACTTCCGTTTTCTCTCTCTTTTCGCTCGAGTTTTTCTTTCGTCAACGATGCACAGCCTCCTAGTTTGATAGTCGAGCTTTGTAACCTTGCCTGATGTTGGAAAACATCGTTTTGATTGGCTGCTTGTTGCCATAGTACAACGCCATGAAACGCAATGTCATCCTCTTATGGGCAGGGA
The DNA here is from genome assembly GCA_026413305.1 of Hydrozoanthus tunicans. NCBI lineage: Eukaryota > Metazoa > Cnidaria > Anthozoa > Zoantharia > Hydrozoanthidae > Hydrozoanthus > Hydrozoanthus tunicans. The sequence goes on from JAOBAT010087106.1 coordinate 14,084, forward strand.
GAGTAGGTTTGGTTTAGTTATGAATACTGTATAACTAATCTTGAACAGAAAACTGCCGTCCAAAGCTTTCTTACTAGCTAAATGTTATAAAAGCCGCTACACTTCTGTATTATATATTATCTGTGATCTTGTAGAAAAACATGACCGCCGGCTTGTAAAAAAAATGACAATAATACCCATGCATCCTCTATACGACATCTTACCAGAAACTAAACCTTCATCAAAACGTCTACATAAAATCTTCTGCACCAGACCAAAAAATTAATACCAAATGTTTTAAAGATAGTTCTTTCAATCGTATAATTTTTGATTACAACATCGTTTTATAAGCCTATCATTAAAAAATTAAGCATATGCAGCCAATTATCAGAAAGAGGGTATGACCAACGCTTGCAAGAAATGTGGCTATAAAAAGTTAATTTTACTGTGTCAGCTGGGGAAAGGGTGCAGTAGACCGCTTTTCTGTTGACGCGTTAGATATGTATATGTGTATAGATTATTTCTATAAAGTTATTGACGTCTCATACTGTAATTAAGCGCAGACTATTCATATTTTCATTTTTTTTTATGTAACATCTTTTGAATAAGGACATTAATTATTATTATCACTATTATTATTATTATCATTAAAATAATAAGAATAATGATATTAATAATATTTATTACTATTATTATCATTGTTATTATTATTATTATTATTATTATTATTATTATTATTATTATTATATATAAAAATATTATATTTTTAACGATGGTGCAAAAATTTGTTTAATTGCAAGGAAAGGAAAACTGTTCTAACGTCATTTGGTTCTTTTCAGAATGTGAAATACATTATCATCCTGAAACATTTATTTTCTTGCATTTTTAGAGAACATGTTTAATGCAACAGAAAACGTCTAACCACACCTCTCTTTCAATCTCCTATTGATAACAAATAAACGACCAACACTTTTTACTTCTCGCAACTAGCTGAAGACTTACGTAAAACATTGGGTTGCCATTGCTTTCGGTTGCAAGCCTAACCTTGGTTCAGGAAGTTAAAATTAGTTTGCTTGAATTAGTTCATGAAGAAGTGATCATGACAACAGAAGTATAATTCATAATTCACAGATTATATTACATACACGCAAAGCTCAAAATGACAGTTTCAACTTCGAGAAAGATTTAGATTAGTTTAGTATATCCTTCTTCATTAAAACAAAAAAAAAACCGCACTTTAAAAGGCTTGGTGAAAGACCTCTTCTACACTGACCTGACACTTTCAAAATTCAAATTTTGATCAACTTTTCTAAACGATAAGCACCCAAAGAAAATATTTCAATTAGTTTCTTAGTTGGTATGCAGTTATAGTAAAGAAACGCTAACAAAGCTAGTTTTCCTACGTTCTTTGCTTTTGTAAGACCTGGATTTCGTCAAGACTCTGTTGAAATTTCAGGTAAATTTTCAGTGTAGCCTTTTCGACGAAGTTTTCATACGTACGAAACTTTTGCTCGTTATACAGCAAAACGCGTGTTTCCTCGAAACTTTTCCACATTTTGCTTTTGTTTCTTTTTGCCATTAATGTATATTATGTTTCGTAAGAATTTTTTTCTGTTTGAAGCAGAAAATAGAAAATTCCTCTTTGTTCATTAACGTTCCTACATTTTGAGTGATTTACTTTGAATTAAAATTTAATTCATTTCGTGATCCTGGCCTAAGGAAAGTCGAGGAGTGAACTATGGCAACATAAAACTTATTCTTCTGAATGCATCTCATCACATATATATTCCTGAGTACTTTGGTACCGCAACTTGATATACTAGCGGTCTATAAAACGTTTTCTGGTATTTGGAGATCAGAGGTAGGCCTAAAACATCTTTTGTTGACTAGAAATACTATTACATCGTGTAGGGCCCAGTATAGCATCGAGGCTTACCTTTCAAATTGACCAACTAATGGTCTTCGCAAATGGAAAACGACGAACTAGATGATTGGCAGGGCATGTTTGTTGACAAAGAAAACGGCCTCACTGATGCTTTTGTGTTTTGTGGGTCAAACAATCGAGCTGCCTTTGGGTGAAAAACTTAAAATAATTAAGCTAATACTCAAAGACATCTGGATTAAATTTAGTTTACACAACATTCTAGTACATCTTAATGAAAAAACTGATACTTTAAATACGGAAACATCCGGGAACTAACTTTGGGAAATTTAATTTGGAACCAAAAACTTTCCGACACCTTACCCACAAGTTTTGGACGATCGATGATACTTACTACAAGATTGATTAGAAATTGTTTTTTGTCTTGATACTCGCCATTGAGGAGGAGAGAAACTCAAGAGAAGCTTACGTCTTGCGCCTTTAAGAGCTAATCAATGGGAACTACGAAACGCCGCACACGCCAAAGCAAAGGAACAGTTTGCCTCAAAACATGAGACAGCCCACAACAGGCTTTCTAGAATTGGAAGATAATAAACCGAGTTATACTTTGAAACTGTTAATACGGGTCCTTGTCCCCATCAGGTTTCCCAACTGGAGATATTGGGTCATTAATCAAAATTATATAAGTCCATTTCAGCTTAATGTTCGGAATGTTAAATTTTTAGGAGGATTATTTTTTTTTTTCGGACTTTTCTTTTTTCTCCAAATATTTATTCATCCCATTATGTCCTATTGTAATTACTAAATTAATTTTTGTGCTATAAACCTGGGAAATTATTTAACGGGATTAATGGCGTCTCTTTCGAATTTGAAGAATGTGAAAATCTTAAGATTACCTTTTCTGAAACGTCTTTTAAATTTAAATTTGGGGGAAAATGTCATGTTTTTGACGAAGGTTTGCAAAAGAAGAGTGAGATTAATTATCATCTTTAAATAAACTTCACCTCTTCCGTTTTAAGAAAAATACAAAATTTAAATTTAATACCATACAAAGTATTCGGCAGCAAGATAACGATTAACCACACCTCACTTTCAATCGCCTATTGACAATATTGAAAATTAAGAAAATTAGTCGAAATCATTGGGAATTATTGTAGTTTTTCCGGCAAATTATCGCTCGATAGCATGCGCAAAAAGCGTCAGTTCGTCGAAATTTCCTTTATTTTGCTTCTGTTTCTTTTTAGTCATTACTGTATAGCATGTTTCGTGACAACTCCACTGTTTGAAACATTAATTAACATTAGGTTCTGATTCTGAAGTATTTTTTTCACATATGTCAGTACCAGAGAGCATTTTCCAACATAAATAGTCACTAACGTTTGACGCAATGACATGCACCTCGGAGGTGCATAAGAATCGCCTGGTACATGCCATTTTTTAGCGCGGTTTCCTGCTTAAACACAAATTTTTTTTAAAATATCGTTTTCGATAACAGGTTGCGACAAAATGTTTAACCAAAAAGTCTGCTTCTTCTTCGTCTTGGTATGTTTGTTTTACTGCCGTGGTGAGGACCAATCCGAGAGTTACGCCGTCATGATAGATGCCGGATCTTCTGGATCAAGATGTTATGTGTTTAAACTTTCTCTTGATAAAGAAGGAAAAATCTCAAAATCTGGAGATATAGTTGAAATACCACATGAAAATGATGAGGTAGGAAGGACACATAAAATATATAAAAACACATTATATAGTGACCTTCTTCAGTAATGTTTAAAGGGTTGTATTTATACCTTTTAAAAACACATTTACAATGCATACTGATACATACGCACATACAAAAATACATACATATATACGCTGATGCCTACATTCAAGTCATTGTTAAGTTTTCACTAAAAATTTGAAAGCACATTTTGTTTATTGTGTCATGAAATGTAGTCGTTCGTTGTAGTGTTTTCTTCCAACTAATAAAAGATAGATCTGTAAGTTCAGCCTCAATTTACGGAACCATTTAAATTCTATACAATCATTTTTAATCATCGTGTTCTTTACTCTCTCGACAGACGGCATGTACACCATAAAGTCTGAGACAAGAAAAAATAAAGTTTAAAGTTTAGTTATTTTATAAATGAAATACTATACATGTAACTAACACTTGCCTTCTGTTTAAGGTCGAGCCAGGCCTTAGTTCCTTTGGCAAGGACCAATCGGGCGAAGAAAAGTATTTGACAACAATAATCAATGGAGCCAAGACTGTAGTTCCAGCCGCATTTCAAAGTTCAACTCCAATTTACATGTTAGCAACCGCTGGCATGCG
>JAOBAT010087117.1:0-18261 GCA_026413305.1 Hydrozoanthus tunicans
GTGTATTGATGCTGAGTGAAACGCGTTACGAATGTGCTCGTTATACCTCTAGAGAGAGAGAGAGAGAGAGAGAGAGAGAGAGAGAGAGAGGGAGACAGAGACAGAGAGAGGGAGACAGAGAATAGAAAAAAGCTTCGATTAAGTTGACAAAATTTGAAGAGGATTATGGGAAACAGAAGCAATGTCAATGCGACTTGGATCGAGGAAGTGGAATTGAGTTGGGAGCAGAAGCGAATGAAGATTAAATTGATTAGAGAGTCGAAGTATCGATGAGTGAATTCAAACGAGCATTTGGAAGGAACCAAACTGGAGCGAAGTAGGAAGAGAAAAAATCAGACATTGGTAGTAAAAAAACATCAAGCCCTACACAATTATATCGCGGGTGAGTTCCAAGCCATAGGTAAAGAAGAGCAGGAGTATATACACCAGGAATGGTGGAAGAGATATGATCCCGAAAGAGGATGGATGGAATGAGGCCGATCTACCCCAATCATAATACTGATCACATGCAATAATTAAGCAATAAAACGCAATTTCCGTGCTGTGTAGTTTTTTATTGCACGATGGGGGGGGGGGGGGGGGAGTTGGTGGGAGAATTGATAAAAAATTTGAAAGTCACGAGCCGTCCGCGGCGCTTTTTGTTTTTGCTTTCCAAGTTTAATATCTAAATAGGCTCATTTTTATTTGGTATCAGATTTGAATTATAATTCTGTATGTTTTCATTGCCTAACATGTTTTCTACGATAAAAAAAAATGGTTATTTGCAAGCAATAAAAATGTCGTGGATTGTCAGTGTTGTTGTGACTCTTTCAAAACCATTCTGTGTGCTCTCTTACAGAACACTTTCTTCTGCGCTCTCGACCAATCACAACGCGCGTACTAATTGGGTTATTTTATAAACTAGTATAACGTTACATGTCCTTGGAGAAGTCGGTAAACAGCTAACAAGAAAAACTGGCATCCTAGTCGGAAAAGCTGAGACAGAAAAAGATGTTCCAGTAACTGAAGAGTTGACAGAAAAAATTCAATTTCTTTTAATAAATTCGACCAACCATCGTGTAATAAAATTACATTTACTCACGGATATACCATTTCATTGCAACAAAAAATGAGAAGAAACAAAGAGGTGCATAACCTAAAATCAACATCCAAGTTGACCTTCAATGTAAATTACACATCATTGCATCTGCTATTTTACAAGCACAAAATATGAAGTTTAAGATTTAATATGTCGCGAAACGAGGGAAAATATTCATTTTTACTGGAAAGTTTGCCATTGAAAATGGGCCAACAGTCACCTTCGTTCCTAGAGAAATTACAAAAGAATCTTTATTCGCGGTAGCTCAGGCAGTGTTTTCTTAAAAGCCTGAAATTGTGAAATTGTCTCGTCACAACCTTGAAATGACCTCGTGCCTCGTGTTCGGACTGGGGAAAAAGCAAATTAAATTGAACCTTTTGTTTAGTACATCCCGAAAACATACAATGGAGCTGAATGCTTTCTGTGTAGCAATACTTAATATAACAGAACTTCGTGTGCCTTGGATCTGGATTGGAACAATATTACGTATATTTTGAATTTCATACCTTTTTTTTTTATACAAAACTGTCCTTTTCATTGTGCTAATACAGCGATGGTATTTCAATATACAAGATCATGATTTCCTTTTTTTTTCTTTTTGAAACTTCAAATTCCCCGCACTTATGTCCTGCTGTCGGGTGCAGCTAAACAGGTGCCAGATTTGCGAGAAATGAGCCTACACACACTGCGAATGTCTTGCTGGGTGCAGAAAGAAGAGGTCACTTCCTATACTAATTAGCTTCCGGTTCAAGGAACACTGCAGACTTTAGATCCAATTTCAGTAGCTTGTTTGACAAGAAACGTGGACATTGAGTTTTACCAATTCGCACATTTGGTCTTGCTAGCACATCGAATATTCAACTAACACAAATCCCTGGGGTAATTTGTAGTTCAGCGGACACTCTTTTATGTTTTGCTTTTCAAAAAAGAAAAAAATGAGCCTTAGATATTATAAAGAGGAGGGAGAGAGAGCCAGTTTTCCGTTCGGTCACTTTATTTGTAGATAAATATAAGATAGAAAAAAGGTAGCTACGTTGATTAAACTATTTTGTCAGAATATAAAAAGGAAACAAAGAAAATCTGAATTTCGCATCTCTAGATCTACGGCATCATCAGAGAATGTTCGAGTTTTTAATTGTATAACATGCGGCTAAAGGACAAATTTAATAGAATAACTTTTTGATAGATTTTCGAAACCTTTCCGACCACTAACTTGCTAACTACTGATTTTAACGTATCAATCTTCGAGGAAAAGTAAGGCATTTTAATGGGTTGACTTATAAATGGTAGGTTTAAGTAAGTTTGTAATGGACAATCGGCAATATGTGGTTTAATGCAATAAAGTTGTTTTTGTTCTTCCATATGTATTCAATGTTTTCTACTGTAATAAATATTTTGATCTCATGAAATCATCCTTGCCCTGCAAACACAGAGTCTGTCCCTCTCGTAACAAAGACTTAAATTCAAAATTGTCCCAACAATCCAGGCTTTCTAACACCGCTCACTCTTCTCGACATCATCGTTATTTCGTTGTGAGCTCTTTGCTGCTAAAAACGAGTTGCCAACCTTAATTACCCCAATGCTTTATCTAGCCTTAGTTTAAAGCGAGTATATTCATTTTAGCTTCTACTCCAGGCATGAAGCTCCATTACCGCGCAATTACCACTCTCCTATATATTATCAATGCGTCATATCTTTCAATTTAGTAGAAAGGACGTTTAGGGCAATTTTAAAACGCCGATTTTACTTGCATTTACTTTTTTCATCAATTGAGTAAACAAAACTAAATTCTTATATCTTACAAAAACATAAAATGGACATTTGTATTATACCTTAAAATGATGTCTGCAGCTATAAATCCTTTTCCATGTATTTCAGTTCTTGTGTATCGATTTGACCAAAATACTATTGAAACGTGCAAGACTTTCTGTTGTTATATAGTGTTCGTGTCATTATGCCCGTCGTTACAAAAACAGCATGATTCAAAGGTTTGTTAAACACATAGGTTTCCAGTCTAGTCCTTTGCATAGGAAGTGTTTTTACTTGTGTGTACATCACATCTATCAACTGTGCTCTTAGCACTCACGCGTCACGGTGCCTTTTACATGCTGGCCGTTGACTCACGAGAAGATCACCCGCGGTTTGACGCGTCTATTTCCTAATGCTGCTGGCTGATATGCCATCTTCCTCACCAGCATGCACTTGTCGGGAAACAGGTTTAGACGCCGCCAGTCGTTAAGCATCTAGGGTTAAGATAGTTAAAAATTAGCAAACTATTGACATAAGAGCAGATTTATCCGGTTGATTAAGCACTGCCCGTCTGTCACTTCCCCTCTTGCATGGGAAGTTATTGATGAACCCGATTTTTTCGCCTCTTCCTTTTTCATTTCTTTATTTGCTTTCCCGTTGAAGAAGAATCATAACAGTAAACAACTGATAGAATATTTGAGGCACTGAGGTAGAAACCTGTCTGTTACACCATAGTTAATAGAGCATTGTCACTAATTTCGTCCGACAATTCAATTGACAAATTGTCAATTACCGATTCATTTTCAACGAACGAAATGATATCAGCATCAGTTTCATGTGTAACTGTCTTTCTTTGAAAAGGTAACGACTTAAAGATACACAGGAGACTGTTGAGTGCTGTATTTCATTGTGGCCGTTGACAGACTCAATCCACGCTTTTGACAAAACATTTTATATATTCTGAAAGTTAAAAGAACAAAGTTTTGGTCTCTGCAAATATCTTTCACAATTTTTTAACCGAAAACAAGTAAAAACGAAATAAACTCTTCTCACTCAAGTAGCAACGGCTTAAAGAAAAACTAAGACATGGTTTCAGGGTTGCAGTAATATTTATACCGGTGGTTCAAATTTCAGTTGAATTGACAAAACACTAAGAGGAAAAAACTTCTTCAAATAACGACATTTTGCTGAAAATCGAACATGAGAAAAAGCGATTTACTGTTAACTCTGTTTGCATAGAGGTGTTTGTGGTTCACGTCTTTATTGCCTTACGGTAAATAGTTGTTTTGAAAGTAATCGGAACAAGCTGAATATATATTAATAACTGCCTAAGATACTTTCACGGTTGTAGCGTTACAACATTGCATAAAATATCAGGTTTACCCGCACGAAGAAGAAAATTATTGGTCTTTCAGCCTCTTTGTGCAACTTTGGAACATGCCTAACCTAAATCTTGCTGCAAAAGAAAAAAAACAATACAAACACTTTAAGAACGATTTTGTCGCTCCGTACATATACGTGATACAACAACAAGCTTGGGTTTCATACGGGAGTGTGGAAAGCGCGGGGTATGTGGCTTGTGTTTTCGTCTGGCATAGACTTTATATGTACAATTACACTTTTACCCTTTATCTTTTATCGCAGAGAAAACGGAAACACGTTATCGCGGGGATCGTCATGAGAATATGTTATAAGTATACGGGGAAAGAGAAGCCAAAAATAGCGGCAAATTATTGTAGGTGGAACTATGCTCTACTACAAACACTGCCAACACCTTCACACCCCGTCTAAGTTGGCCAAAATACATTTTTCGCTATAACTGCAAAACGAAATTACATTTTAACAAAGAGTTTTGGAGTATCAAAATATATTTCCGAACAGCTCTGCATATTCAAATATTAGAAAATGCGATAATTGAAGAAAACATATTTGTCAAAAAGTCTCCTGTGTATCCTTAACCAAAAAAAAACGAATTAACCGTGTAATTATAAATTTTTTACACGAACAGGGGGATGTTCAGACAATCGAAGAAAATTGCAGTTCATTGCTTTTATGAAATAACAAACAAACAAGGCAGAAAAGCAAAGAAATAACGATGGTATTTCAATATACAAGATCAATATTTTCTCTTTCTTTTTATTTTGAAACTCCCACTTCTCCGCATTTGTGTCCTGCTGTTGGGGGCAGCTTTACAGGAGACAAATTTGCGAGAAATGAGCCTACACAATGCGAATGTCTTGCTGGGTTCAGAAAGAAGTGATCACTTCCTATACTAATTAGTTTCCGGTTTCGGGAACACTGCAGACTTTAGTTCCAATTTTAGCGCTTGTTTCACAAAAAACTTGGACATTGCATATTTGTTTTTCATGCTAGCTCATCAAATATTCAACTAATTAATTTGTAGTTCTTCAACGCACACCCTTTCTATTAATTTTTGGTATAACCAGTACTCCAAAGAAATAACGATGGTATTTCAGCATACAAGATCAATATTTTCTATTTCTTTTTATTTTGAAACTCCCACTTCTCCGTATTTGTGTCCTGCTGTTGGGGGCAGCTTTACAGGAGACAAATTTGCGAGAAATAAGCCTATACAATGCGAATGTCTTGCTGGGTTCAGAAAGAAGTGATCACTTCCTATACTAATTAGTTTCCGGTTTCGGGAACACTGCAGACTTTAGTTCCAATTTTAGCGCTTGTTTCACAAAAAACTTGGACATTGCATATTTGTTTTTCATGCTAGCTCATCAAATATTCAACTAGGTAATTTGTAGTTCTTCAACGCACACCCTTTCTGTTAATTTCTTTAGATTTTGTCATCACCGTTATATCATGGTGAGCTCTTTGCTGCTGAAAACTAGTTGACAGCCTTAACCACCCCAATGCTTTATTTAGCCTTAGTGTAAAGCGAGTATATTCATTTCAAATTCCTCTCAAGGCAAGAAGCTTCATTACCGCGCAAGTACCATTCTTTCTATCCATTGTTATTGCGTCATATCTTTCAATCTACTATCTTAACCAGTTACTGGAGTCTTCGATGTAAATGTGTGCAATTCACAGTTTTAAATAGTTGGGCTCGAACCCTAGATCCTGGGATACCACTATTAATCGTAAGTTATAAGAGTCCCATGCTCTACCGACTGACTGGCCGGGCCACTGACACTTAAGCCTAAATGTAAAGTGAGTATATTCATTTCATACTCCTCTCAAGGCATGAAGCTTCATTACAGCGCAATTACCACTATTTCTATCCATTATTATTGCGTCATATCTTTCAGTTTACCGTCTTAACCAATTACTAGAGTTTTCGATGTAATTGTGTTCAACTCACAGTTTTAAATAGTTGGGCTCGAACCCACGATCTCTTGAAACCACTATTAAGCGTAAGTAATAAGAGTCCGATGCTCTACCGACTGAGCTAGCTGGGCCACTGACACTTTTTGTGTAGAATTAATTGTTTTATATCATTCAGATAAAGGGAAAAATACTTGTTTTTCATCGCCCAACGTGGGCCTCGAACCCAGGACCCAGGGATACCACTATTAAGCGAAGGTAATAAGAGTCCTATGCTCTACCGACTGAGCTAGCCGGGACACTGACACTTTTATGTTGAAATCAAGTTGTCCCTTTTAATTGTTTTACAACATTTAGAAAAAGAGGAAAAACAAATAAATACAACATACATGAACTCAAATAAGGCCTCATTTAAATCCATTTATGTTGAGTTTTAAATAGGTTTGATTCAGAAGAATAAACGATGAACCAATAATAATTCAGAATTCAGAAGAAGCTGTCTTTGGCCATCTCTTTCGCAACAGGTGCATGTTCTTTCGTATTTGCTTCTGCAGCCTAAAGTTTGCTACCGCAACGAAGAATTTATCACTTTCCACAAAAGATAAATACTTGTGCTCAATCTCATAAAACACGATATGATTTATTGCATCATAGAACTTATCATAGCAATCAATCACTTGTTTTTTCTTCAAAATCACCTGGTAAGGACTTGAGTTTTTTGCGCTTATCTGACGATGATGGATTAAATCCAGAATTTGGAACAGTAAGGGATTTGCTTGGTCCGACTGGTCTTTCTTTGATTGTAATGTTTGCACTCTGTCGCCATGGTAGCACAATTTTGTTGGAAATGTAGTTAATCCAGTTGGGAGAGCGACCAAGATTTTTATTGGATGAAAATTGTTTTTGTTCCTCATTATCGTGCGAGATACCCGAGTCTCGATTACTGGCCATTGATGAAAGCTCAATCCCAGTTGACTCGGTTCCCAAGTAGCTACGATTGTCTTTGATGATTTTACCCGTTCTATATCGTGACGACCTGGAAATGTCCTGCGACTCACTGCGAGTGGATTCTTCATAAAACTTTCTCCATGGCAACAGTAACCGCGCAAACCGACGCCTGTAAGTCTTGTTGGTCAAACAGTAGATCCACGGATTAACCGTGGAATTCAGCATGCACATAACAACTGTAAAATGGTGCATCGGAGTATCAAGCTGTGTTATATTAAACTTGAAAAGCAAATAGTAAACCTGGTTTGGAACCCAACAAATAGCAACGGCGAGGGCGGTAGCCATCGTCATACGCAAAAGGCGTCGCCCAGTTCTCCCTTGATTCGCTTGTGACAAAACTTTGGAAACCTTGGTGTGGTATCGAAGGCTGAAGAAAATTGCCAAGGAAACCGTTAGCGGCAAAATGAATTTGAAGATGAACTCGAAGAACGCAACAGCTTCTCTTCCTGTCTTGGATGTTATCAGCGTCAACCACTGACACTGGTTTTCGCCAGATTCGGTTGTAATTCGTGTGATCTCCATTGGGTGGGGAATATTCAGTAGGATTGACCAGAGCCATACGAATACAATACTGATAAACACTCGTCGCTTTGTTAGTTTGGTCTTGTACTGTGTTGGCCTGGCCACTGCAAACCACCTCTCAAGAGCCAAGAGGGCAACATTATGTACTGACACGATGCCCAGATAGAAAACCATATATTGTGAGTAGATCACGCGGCAGAAGAGCTCACCAGCAAAACCGCTAGGGACTGGAACAGACTCAGCTCCGATGATGTATGTCGGGGTTATGATAAGGAAACAGCCTGAAACAACAATTGACGAGAAACGAAAATAAAATGATTCACTAAGGACAGGAAAGCTTTGATTCCCGCCTTCTAGAAGCTACAAAGCCAGAAAACGAAGCTACTTTAAATCTCATGGCTGCAATCATTAGTGAAAGTGAACCAAACCCAAAATTATAGTTTATCACTGGCTCAGTTTCCGAGACATAATTAAACAATTATTTCATCTCTTGTTACCTGAAAATTACAGATTTTGATCTCGAGGATAAAGAACCTTTTTTTTATATCGGCCGAATTATTTCAGTTTCCCGTTTCTAGTACGAAGCGTGTAGCACGTACGGCACAAATCAGTCTTTTTCCAGGATTTCAGTAATTGCTCCCATGTTCCACCGATCGGGGATATGTCATTTGAATGGATAATGGCCACTTTTTCTTCTCAGATTTGGCCAATTTATAAAATATTGACTCTTTTCAGCGCTTCCTCTTTACTTTACGATGATTACCTAATATTTACATTTTAGAAATTATTGTCTGCATTGTTTATCATTTAGCTTAGTTGTTAAAGACATTGGTGTTTTTAGATTGTTTGGGGCAGTATCGGTATTGCCTCTATAGTATATTACTAGCTTTGAGATCCGATTCAGAGAAAACTGATCTTAGCTATTAGCAATCGCATTAGCCTTCTATCCCTGAAATCCCAGTACTGGAACAGTTCGATACTTACCTGTAAGAAAGTCCACGATACCGAGATTTAGTATTAGTATATTATAAGAAAGCTTCAGCATTTTCTTGCTCCGGAACAGAACGAGCATCAGCAAAGAGTTGCCAACAATAGCGAGAATTGCGATGAAACCAAAGGCCACCTTGAGGGTTACGGATGAACCGTGGCTGGGATCGGGGGTCGTTGTGTTGTTGGACATTTCTGTACAGGAGAGGTTGGGCGAAAAACCTACTCTTGAAATATCAGAGAGTTAAAATTATAAAATGGTGTATATGATTAATTCCGTGGGACATAAACGGTGGCATAAGACAATAGCCTATTGTGGTGTTGTAAAAAGGCTATTGTGTCTAAAAATAAAATACTATAAAGTTATTTTAATAAAATATGTACTTCTAGGTAGTTATAATTTCCAAGTAAGAACAAAAATAAAAGCTGGATATTGATTTAAAACATTTTTGTTCGACAACCAGTATCTATTGTTCTATCCCCTATAAACGCACAGTAGTACGGAGCTACCTTATCAGAGATAAACTTCAACGAAAACCAGTACTAAGGTCAGATGCGATATGTTTCTCTAGTATGCTTTTTCCGTATACATTTTTCTTCGATTGAAGATGCTTATGACATGAAAGTTGTTACGTCAGTGGATGGACTTTACTAAAAGGCGAACAGCGGTGAGAAATTTTTTTGTCAAAACCTGGTTGTTGACATTATTGTACATGTTTTCAACTGATGACTTCAGTTGTTGGCAGGCAAATTCTATTTATTTCAAATTTGCTGTCAATCATTTCCAACAGGACGGAAATTAAAAACTTTTCTGAGGAATGGAGCAACTTTAGAATATCCCAGCACATTTTTAAGCCAGAATATCCCGAGATACAATTGAACACATCTGACATATTTTATCTATTGTAGATGCATCGTCAGCCTAACTTTGGCTTATAAGTTCATCCGCTGGTCACGGATTGGCTGCAGATTTCAAAAATTATAAATTTGCCCTGGCATCAGTTGAAAACACTAAATGTTGATGTTTCGCGAACTTTAATAGATTTTGACACAATTTTTTCATCGCTATTGCTCATTTAGCAAGGTCTATTCACTGAGGCAACAAAATATTTTATGTCATATAACATCTTTTATTTAAGTGACCTGTTCTGAGAGGTCCTGTAGCTCTGTGGGTAGGAAGTCTAAACGGTAATCAGAAAGTTATAAATTCGGTTTCCGTTAGAAACTCGGTAGTTTTTCTTCTGACAAAGAGAAGCTTGTGACAACTACTGGCCAAGGACAACTATTTCATGTTAGACAACTGTAACTAGGTTTACTTTACCAGAATATTTATGGAACAAAGTAACTGGCCTTGGCAGCTGTTACAGAGAAAACACTTGCGTTTTTCTTTCTAAGAGAAAAAACTTTTCACTTTTCGTGACAAATACATTATTATCACAAGATAACATTTTAGCAAGTTTGTGTCAATAATGTTGTCACATAGTAAATCGACTTCACCTTTTATAATCCTTTTTTATTTTTGCATCGTTATAAAACAAAGGCTTTCGATAATAAGTGTCAGCAGTGAAAGTATTGACTGCTAGAACTCGTGTGAAGCAGACAAGCAAGCAGCTCGGAATTAGTTATTCATAACTCGTAAAGTCTAGGCCTTTACTTCAAATGACAACGGAAAACTGTAGAGTATATACTCAATTTGAGGTTTCCTGTCTAAATTAGCGGCGTTGCGGATACAAAGTGAGTTCGCCCTAATGTTTCTTGGACATTCTTTTTAAGAAGAGCATACAATTAGAGTTGCCACTCAATATATCAACTTCCTGTTGGATTGTAATCTGAGAAGAGCTCAGCGAAGCGGTAAGTTCTGAGAAGAACATAACGAAATTTTTTCCTCGTCTAGTAAAACAAAAAAATTCTTCTTTCTTACGGTTCCATACCAGGCACTTCAAGTGCTCTTTGGTATAACAATGTTATCTTTGAATCAGCATAAGACCGAGATACTACTTAACACTAGCGCGAAACGCTGATAAGATTAACACCGGTCTGCTTTGAATTATACTAAATATTATGACCATCAGGGAAGAAACCCGAGCAAACTATTTTTAAAATTGTTTATCAAAGGAAGTTATAAAGCCTTGGGAGGCTTACAACCTTCCAACGATGCTGTTGGTTCTGACCAAGGAAAGCATGCCGTTCGAAGGATTATAATCAAAGCTACACTTGACCCTTCGTTCCTATAAGGATCATATATTGTGTTGAGAGCAGTTCCGACATGACAATAAATAAGAGAAATTAACACTTCGTGCATTCTGTTATAGGTGCAGTTGTGTTTTCATTGACACAAAGCTATTAAAAATCCAACTTGCAACACGTTTTGAAATCGAGCTCAGTCAAATACGCGTTTTCGATCAGCCATGAGGCGCCTTCGTGAAAGTATAAAATATCTAACTGAGAATCGAAAGCGTGATGAATGAAATCAAAAACCTACTTTTCTCTTTGATATTTGGAAAATGCTACGAGGACGGTTCAAACGTCGCATTTCTACAACAAAGCAATCCGCGTACTATTAAAGTTAAGGATCACACGAAGGAATATGCTCAGCATATAAAAAGATAAAACTACTGTCGGCCATAATCTTAACTGGAGTAAATGAATAACTGTTATTAGCAAACTACCTTGGTTTGACATCCAAAATGGTTCCCGTCTCTTTCAGATTTTCTTCACGCAAACGAACTGTGGACTAACGTTAAAGCAGGCCGTTTCAAACTACGTTTGATTGTTTAGGCTTGTTGTAGTAGGGTTCTGTTGAGACCAGTTGCTACTACTTTGCTTTATGACGTCATATGGTGCCAACTCACAACATGAGCTCAAGTGTGATCGAGTTCCGTGACATTTTCTTTTTGGTTGCTTCCTGTTTGACAGATACATTTATAAGCATGTCTAAACTTAAACTTAAAGGGCTTTTGGTAAACGTAACAGAAAACAAGGTTTGCCCTGCAGTTCCGGGAAATATTTAGTTTTTTGATCGTGCGCACACCGTTCCATCTCTTGTTTACATACCAAGCAAGTGTTTTAGTGCATTCAGTGCTGCATAGCTTATCAAATGGTTATAAAAACATCATTTGTTTTTACTCGATGCAAACTTTACAAACGTGAAAAAGCAGCGAGAACTCGTTTCTTTTGGGAAACAATAAAATGGAAAGAGAAATACAACGGATGCGGCTTATTAAGGGGGTTTTGAACATTCGACAAAATAAAAGTGTAAAAAATAAAACAGTTAACCAGTAACAATTAGTTTTTCTGACAGAAGAATGCTGCTGCAAGATAAAATACTGAGTAAATAGTAGTTGGAAAGTGGCAGAAAGTAAGATGTTTGGTGAAATAAATGTTCAACGTTCTACTACTCCTGAGCCAAAGAGAGATGAAAGACCACACGTTTGAATGACTTGTGTCAATATCTAATTCTAAAACGTGCTCTAACCGGCGTGGTAGAGAAAGTAGGAGGAGCTTACAGTGTCACAGCTATGCGGAAATATATCAGCTTTGAAAAAACAGTGCTTCGTAATCAATTTAACTCCTTTTAAATGAAAATAATCATTGTAATCTAACGGGAACTGTTTATTGAAAATAGACCTCCAATTCCTCGGTGGACTTTAGTCGTGAACGCTTTGGTTTCATAAGTATGACTATTCTTCTATGATTAGTTTTGTTTTCAAGCACAGTAGCTGTTGCAAGTTGTAAATCAAAATGTAGTCCTTTCTAAGGTAGGAGCGCGTTTGTGAATGGTTCTCATCCCTTAGATTTCCCGGTTGAAGAGATCCTAAATTCTCATAGCTTATGTCAATAATATTTAAATGAGTAGTTCAGTTGGGAAATTTCGCCTTTTTGTTGAACGATAAAATTTCATATTCTCATCACTAACTTGTCAGCTGAAAAGCTACTATGTGGATAATCTGCATTTCTGGTAACAACTTAACCTTTATTATTATTATTTTTTTATTTTAAGGCAGTCCAATGTTTCTATTGCCCGGTTTAAAACTGTAAAATATGGAAAACATTCTTTACGTTATTTAGGACCCAAGCTTTGAGGAAAGCTCACCTCTGAGGAAAGAGCGACTAGGTCACGTTTAATATTTAAAAGAACTATATATATGGAAGAAGGACCTAGCTCTGTTTATATATGGTGGCTGTAAGAGCTGCAATTTGTGAAAGTCCTGTTAGTTTCAAATGAGACAGATTCTTATATTGGACTTATATGTTAGTCCTTTTATCATCTTTTAAAATGTTCAGATTTTCTTGTGGATTTTTAGATCTTTTTGCTGTGCATGTCACCATATTAGTATAGGGTAAATTCCACGCTAGAAGGTTTGACACTTTAGTAAGTTTATTATTATCTATTACTATTATTATTGTTATCACTATTGTTTTTATTTCAATGACAATATAATTCAGTTTTTTTTTATTTTAGAACAAAAACAATAACAATAACAAATGCCTAAACCGTGAAACAAATTGAACCTTATTTTTTAGCGAAAGTAATACGTTAGGCCAGAAAATATAAAGCTACAAAATCGCGTCTTACGCAACGTATTAAGAAGGACCAAACTCTGCGTATTAAGAAGGACCAAGCTCTGCGTATTAAGAAGGACCAAGCTCTGCGTATTAAGAAGGACCAAGCTCTGCGTATTAGGAAGGACCAAGCTCTGCGTATTAAGAAGGACCAAGCTCTGCGTATTAAGAAGGACCAAGCTCTGCGTATTAAGAAGGATCAAGCTCTGCGTATTAAGAAGGACCAAGCTCTGCGTATTAAGAAGGACCAAGCTCTGCGTATTAATAAGGACCAAGCTCTGCGTATTAAGAAGGACCAAGCTCTGCTTTTATATGGGGGCTGTAAGCGCTGCTAGACATTTGCTAGACTGCTCCTTCCGGCTGTCAAGCTTGAGGTAAATAAAAAGCCAAACGGCAGGCAGGTTGCTGCTGCAGCTTTGCAAACATTAAGATAAAGTTGGTGCAGGAACAATAATTAAATATAATTTAGGTTTTGTTCTGAAATATATACTCCTTGGTCTTCATGATTTGAGATGAAATAAAAGAAAAAATGCCTAAGTTCTAAAAGAAGCAATAGATTAGTGTTACTTATCAACAAAACGGATTTTTGTTTTTCATACGCACAGAATGTTAAACTTATTTAATTAACACGAGAAAACATAAATGAACGCAATGAAACATCGTTTTGTCGATAACAAACATTTTACCCTTAAATTAAACTATATATTTTTGTTAACTCTATTAAGATATTTATGTGTTCTGTTCATCAGTAGAATTCGAGCTTTTTGCAACTCTATACAAAACAATAAAATGATTCATGTCAATTGCTTAAAAGTCTGAAACTCATAGAGTATATGCCTCAACTCTATAGACCATCGATTACTCAATAATTTCTTTGTAAAACATTTTGTCTTTTTTCACAGGAAAATTTTTAATGAAGATTCTGCATTTCTACTTACCAGGACTTCTGAAAAATAAATTCAGTTAGTCATTTGTGAAAAGAACGAAGAAAAACCATGGTGTTAGTATATCGGCCAGCTCGACTTTGCCTTTGCCTTTCGCCGTCGGGAAGTTTGTACGTTGTTTTGGGGAATCACAGTTTCATGCTTGCAGGATAATAGTCAAATAAATAATCACATCTACTATTAGTCTCAGACGGTGGCTTTACCATACCATCCGTTCAAAGGTATTAATTTTGGAACTGGCGGTTTTAAAACTATGTACTTTTAAAGTACCTATTAAAGTGTTTTGAACGAAGTAGATTGGCCAGTCAGATCAATCTCGCGCTTTATCTTTAAAACTTAACTTAGCCCAATATAGCAAGCTATTTTAAGCTTTTGGTCAACATGTCTCCGATTCATTTGCTTTTGTATTGCTAGTTTTGCCGCTCGATATGATTACACTAACTTTGAAAGCACCTGCAATATATAAACTGACATTGTTTTATTTAAAAGAAAGGCTTTGAAGATTATTTTGTTAAAATAATGACTTTTTCCAAGACTTTTAGACCTACAAAACTGAAGCAGCTAGCAGCCAACTTTATTCAGGTAAAAACAAATACTTAGGTCCGAAAAAAACTTTAAGCTATTCTTTTAATATCAGAAACTTAAAACTATAAGTGAGACAACCTTCTTCTAAAAAATATTGTCATTTCTTGAACAATATCTAATTTTCTGTTTTTTATTTAAATGCAGGAACTTTCAGATCAATTTGGAAACATCTGTGTACTAAAACCAAGATCGATCATATAGGCTAAATTGTGTTCAGACAAAACGCTGAATGTTTTGAGTCATTCGATTTCATTTTTATGTATGCTATATACTTATGTACACTGAAAATAGAGCACTTACTGAAAATTCTAAAAGCCAAAACTACGCTTCCACCTTATCACCTACGACTCTCAACAAGTTTCTGCTAACGGAGAGATCCAGAGCTGTGTGAAACGGTCGACGGAAACGTCGTTTTGCAGTAGGTGATTTAGTGTCAGTATATATTATGATTATATAAAACAGCTGAATGACCCAAGCAAAACACTCACCGTAACCAGAAAGTGGCCGCAGGTTATATCTCAAAATGTATTTGACATATCCAAAAGAAATTTGGCACAGTGATAGACCCTCATAGATCTAGACATACTTTATTTGTTAAATTACGTCATAAAGACGTCAAAATGCTGTCATAATTTTTGAAAACGTGTGTTTTTCTTATTTTCCTTGTGATTTATAATGACATGTTTACATAAACGCAGCTATAAGCTGTAATTCATCAAAAAACGATACTTAACATGCAAAACAACACATTTCAACTCTATTTGCTTTCCCATTATACACATTTCTTTATGTAAACATGGACGTATCACCAGCAGCATATTCAAGTAAAGTAATAACTTCTAGATGCCGCGCGCCCTTCTATTGATAGCAATTAGCTTACTCTTTGAAACTGTTCCATACATCATCATCATCATAAAGCATTAGTTTTTTAAACTTAACAAATTACAAAATGAAGAATACGTAACAAATATCCAAAGAAGTATTGCGCGATACTTGTGACGTTACAAAAACAGCAATTTTGAGTGGTACCGAACCAAAATAGCAATTTTTAAATCTAAAAATCACTTATGTCATATTCGAACCAACCAAAAATCCTAAAAAATGACTTTTGAATAAATTACTTGCTACAACTGAGAAATTGGCCTTCGTAAATATCGTTACCCCCACCCCCACCCCCCAACCCCCTCCCCGTGTAAGATATAACGTTAATTACATTCTTGTTTTGTCTCAAAGATGTATATGAGTATGGAAAAAATCGACAGCCTTCGTAAGCGCGTACCCACTGCGTTAGGTGCTTTAAACCAGGTTCGCAAGTATGTTCTCCAAACCACACTTATCACAATCTACAACGCACTCATTAAACCCCTATTCGATTACTGCGAGGTAGTTTGGGGAAATTTAAATAAAACATTAACGGCGAGGCTTCAAAAACTCCAAAACCGAGCTGCCAGAATCATAACCCGCAAGGGTTATGATGAGAGGTCACTCGTAATAAGAAAACATGTAAGTTGGGTTGACACTGAGACTTCTAGGCGTAAAAATACAGCCACTCTCATGTACAAAACTGTAAATAAAAAAGCTCCAAGTTATCTCAACAATCTGTTCAAACATTGCAACGATGAATGTGAAATGAGAGAGAAAGGAAGCAGGCTAATTCTACCTAAATTCAAGACTGAATTCTCCAAAAACAAAAGTTTCTCTTTTATCGGAGCTAAAACATGGAACTCCATCCCATACAGTATTAGGTCTGCGCCTACTCTCACGGCTTTTAAAAGAAAATAAAGGAGCTCCCTGTCTTATAGTTTTTACCTAATATGGTTTGTGTATTTTAGAAATTCGTTGTTAATATTTTGTAAAATGTAGTAGTATTTTAATGAAGCACGGCTTTCCTGTAAAGCAGTATTATATACTGATTGTAAATTTACCGTGGATAAATAAAGATTACTCACTCACTCACTCATTCACTTTTTTTCATTATCGAAACAGCACTAAGACAAATCACAGGTAGCCCAAACTATGTTTGTGACGCTATAGTAAAGCAAATATAAATGGGTTCTTACAGTTTACCTCGAAACGTTATTGACTTGTTGCGGAAGACGTCCTCTATTCAATTATTCATAAACTGAAACCAACCCAAAACATCACAGATTGAGGGAAAAGCCCGACAAGACGAGGATAGCGATGTATTTCATTATATTTATTTCATTTCAATAGCGTTTCGAGGCAAACAGTTAAATCTCGCGTTTTGTGTAAAATTATAAAAGCGTCAAAAATATAGCTCGGGCTACCTGTGAAGCAAATGGGCGTCTTCTGTCTTTCACAAGATAGATCCCTGGGCTCCTTGATTGGGTTCAGCATACAGAGTGCGACGATAAATGAACAGTCGAAAGTTCCAAGTTGTGTTCCGTTCCGAGGTAATCGCGGTTGTCCGAATAGAACTTACTCGTTGTATTTCGCGATGATCTGTAAGTGCTCAGTGTTTCACTGCGGGAGGAACCGCTATCGATCTTTCTCCATGGCAACAGTAACCGCGCAAACCGACGCCTGTAAGTCTTGTTGGTCAAACAGTAGATCCACGGATTAACCGTGGAATTCAGCATGCACAAAACAACTGTAAAGTGGTGTGTCGGGGTCTCAAGCTGAGTGAGATCAAACTTGAAAAGCAGGTAAAAAATCTGGTTGGGAGCCCAACAAATAGCCAAGAGTATAGCAGTAGCCATTGTCATGCGCAAAAGCTGTCGACCAGTTTTTCCCCGTTTTGCTTGAGACAACACTTTAGAATGTTTGGTGTGGTAACGAAGGCTGTAGAAAACTGCCAAGGAAACCAACAGCGGTAAAATATACTTGAAGATGAACTCGCAGAACGCAACAGCTTCTCTTTCTGTCTTAGATTTTATCAGCGTCAACCACTGACACTGGTTTTCGCCAGATTCAGTTGTAATTCGTGTGATCTCCATTGGGTGGGGAATATTCAGGAGGATTGACCAGAGCCATATGAATACAATACTGATAAACACTCGCCGCTTGGTTAATTTGGTCTTGTATTGCGTTGGCCTGGCCACTGCAAACCACCTCTCTAAAGCTAAGAGGGCCACATTATGTACTGACACGATACCCAAATACCAAACCATATATTGGGAGAAGATCACGCGGCAGAAGAGCTCACCGGCAAAACCGCTAGGGACTGGTACAGAATCGGCTCCGATAATGTACGTTGGGCTTATGATAAGAAACCAGCCTGCAACAAGCGAGGCATGAAAAGAGTAAAAATTAATTGAAGATAAACTAATATGATTGTATCCAAAGGCAATGCAAATAAACCACATTACTCACTTAAACGTTAATAGAAAAAACATTTACAAACAATGACGTGATGTACAGGGTCTTTCTTTACAAAATTAAGAAACCAGATACCAGAAACCAGAAACCAAATATATATATATATATATATATATATATATACATTGGTCTTTCAGAAAACGACTTCAAAACAAGGTACAGAAACCATACCGCATCAATCCGTCACGCTAA
>JAOBAT010087139.1:0-18261 GCA_026413305.1 Hydrozoanthus tunicans
AACATATACAAAAGAGCAACCTGACAAAGTTTGAAAAAAATCTATGTGTGGATTTTTTTCAGGGGAATGACCTTAAATCAATGTACAATGTTTTGGTAATTACCACCAGGGAGGTACTTCGGGGTCAAAAGGGTAGGGATGACCGTCGGAACAATCCCCAAACTACTCTAAAAAATACCAAGGGATAAAGATTTTCCATCCTAAAAAATACCAATTGAAAGCTGAGTAGCCATGTAACTAGGCGGGTCGACACTAAGTCCCCTCGTGTTGCGCTAAACGTGATATGCAGTAAATAAAGGCGCACACGTAATTGGACATTCGCCGAAGGACTTTTGTCTTTACTTCTTGTTCAGTACGCACATTTGCTAAAACACGGGACTGCAAGCAGTAAAGGCTAAAACTTCGTCTCTTTCGCAACTTTTGCAAATACTAGCGACACCATTTTGGATAGGCTGAGATAAAAGGTGCTAGGGTTTAGGACCCCCCCCCCCCCTCCTCCCCCCTGGCTAGCAATTATAGCAATTTTTGATTAGGAATTTCATATTTCACAATGAACTATCAAAATTTCCACTGTGCCCCCCTCCCCCAAGAAATTTTTGCTTCCTCCGCCCATGACACAACGCATCTTTCAAATTAATATACCTTTGAGCCCTGTAGTTTTGAAGTAGCGTCAGCTTGCGGAAGAAAGATCATATTAACGTTTCATGCACGAAAGCTAGCGCTGATAAATATGAAGCTTTCTGCAGTTCATGTTTGTGTTTTATTGGGACCAACTGTTTTTGGTTTGGACTGCATGGTTGGAAAGTGTTTTACTGGAAAACTCAACCAGACCAAAAAAATGCAATTTAGGTTGAACTGGTTGGCTCAAATAGAACACGACCAAAGCGTATAGAAACGTGAAATTGAACCTCTTCTCTTTTCAGAAACATGCAAGGATAGGTATAGATACTACAATTATTGCTATCGGCGCCGCCTAAAAAACAGGTGCTGGAAGCCAGGAAGACAAGAGTTCTCTATGAAGTGGTGTGCAAACACTTGCGGTTTTTGTAGTAAGTGTTCTTGATTTCGTGTTTGAACCACTAGGGTTACTATTCGCTTGTAAAAGAAACTGATAGTCGTCCAAAATTTGTCTTGCCGATTCCCCATAATTACAATCCTCTTTGTTACCAAGTTTATTGTTACCAACTTAATCATTTTAACTATTTCATCATTCTTATCGTCTTTGCAATAACATCATCACTATCACTTACTGCCATTTCATCACCACCGCCATCATCAGTATCATAAATTTGGCGACTTACTGCTAGTCTTTGTTACTGTTTCTGTAGATTGTCGCAACTGGGAATTTAACTGCTGCCCTGATGAGAAAACACGAGCTGACGGACCGCGGCAAAAGGGATGTCCCAGTGAGTATGCCTTACTCGAGCTGATTTCTCAGACTCCTAAATGTAATATTTTCAAGTTTAATTTTTGCTGGTAATATATTCTTTCAATCAATGTAGCTTCATCTAAGCGAAATCAACGTAGCTTAAAAGAGCGTTTACATTTCATCGAGTTTGGATCAAAGTCACCAAAAAGTTTAAAAAAAGTCAGAACTGAACTATCGAAATTCCCATTCATCAACTCCCAATTCATTCCCTTTTTTCTTCATCATTAGCTCAAGGCTGAATCTCTTCCCTCTAATATTCAATTAAACACTGACTTTTTCACCCCCCCCCCCCCTTCCTCCCTCACACTTTGCATACTCGGCTTACTCACAATCGTCTTCCCGATCTTGTTTAGTTAGAAACAGACTCCCTTCTCTATCCTTTAATCCTTTCAGTGTCGCCCAGTGTCGACTAATTATGTTAGTTTAACTCCCTATCATACCCTCAAAAGCTCAGTTCAGTGCTGACCCCATTCCCTTTTCTATCGTGTTCTTTGCTGGCTTTCTTTCCCGCACTAGCAAATTAGGTCGACTCATCATTCTCTCCCCTTCTTCCATTCAGTCCAGTGCCGATTCTTTACGCAAATGAGTCACATTTATTCTAACCCTAAATCTTCCCTTCGTTTTTCAGATCATTGTAGATCATGTTATTGCCACCCCTTCCACTATACTCATTTCTAAATCAGTCTTGCCTCTACTCACACGTGTTTCATTGTATCATTCCTGAACCTCTCCCTTTTTTCTCAGATAAATACTGATTCTAGTTTTCCCTCTCATTAATTTTTAGTTCAGCTCTACCTCACGCCTCTACTTAAGCTCTAATACTCATACTTAGATCATATGAACCCTTGTATTTCCCTCTTCAATCCAGTTTAGTGATAAATTCCTCTTCTCGTGTACGTATCTTAATACCAGCCAAAAAATTCCACCGTTTACTCAGTGCATTGCAAGTCTTGATATTTCACTACAGTTTAGTGCTAAAACTCGTCTCTACTCGTGCATGTGCGCATATTCATTTTAGTTCTGAATTTTCCCTCCTTTATTCAGATAAATGTAAACCTTTGTCAATTCCCCCCCCAATCCTTCTTTTACTAAGATCAGTGTTTTCCCAAAACTTGAGGTTAGAGACACCAGATTGTGAACTTCCTATAAGTTATGTTAACTCCTCTCCACACCGTTGTGTCTTTGGACTTTTATTTTTATAAGAACAAACTTTCTAACAAAACCAGGCTGAAGTACGCTCAGTTTTAAAAACAAACTAATAACGATCAAGCACCAAGCTGAAATTTTAATCAGACAAGTTTGAACATTTTATTTTACCCATGTACAAAGTTTGAGTTAATCATACTCTTAGTTTAAGCTGTATTGGCAGCTTCAAGATTTTGTCGCGTACCGCTGGATGAAAGAATACACTAACAAACACGTATTTCTAACGCCTTTTTTTATTGTAATCCACTATTTGGGTTTAATCATGAGAACAACTTGAGGATGAAATCACCAAAAAGTTATAAGATATGTGTGATATCAAATGATTTGAAAGGCAGGAAATCAATCTCACTTTCCCGGTCAAATTCATATGATTATGGCAAAGTTGGTGTGGCTGATGGCCCAATGTTTCAAAGTGTTTGAGCAACATACTCATTAGTTTGCTGTGAACGAGCAGCTTTGAATCCTTCGAAGCCATGGGACATCATTAATCACCGTCGTATGTTTTGAATTTTGTTGCCTTGAATACACTTTTTTGAAGCTTATTTCACGCACTTGAATTGACCAGGTAAGCATTTTTATCCATTTACAGCCGAATAGAAATGTTAAAGAAGTCCTTAGGAGCTATAAAAGTATCAATGACGAAATGGTTTCAGTAGCACTTTCAGAACAGCCAAGCCGACACGCGCGCCTTGTCCGAATGTTACTGGTTCTTAAAAAAAAAAAGCGTGTACATCATGAATAATCAAAAGAGTATTTTTTGGAACGCTGATAATTTTTTTTGTTTTGCAGAAAAAATTTGCTATGATATGTGGATCGGATCTTGCAAGGAACTGAAGAATAAGGGGCGCTGTAACGTAAATCCTGAACTACGTGACAGTTGTGCATGGTCATGCAATCAGTGCCGTAAGTTAAAAGCTTACATAATTTTGTTATTAGTAAACCAAAAGTTTATCTTCGCGGCCTTTGCCTAAAATGTACAGTTTTTTTTAGTATTCTAAAAGGTCTTAGTGATGGTTTTTCTGTTTTACATGAGATACTTTTTTCAAGACGCAACTTGTTCTAAACCCATGTAAAAAAGAAATAGATTTCAAAGGTATTTCTATTCTCGTTTTTTTTTTGCTTTACAATAAAAAGCACCGAAGAAGTAAAACGAAGAGGTAAAACCACTGCCTGGTTAGTCCAGTTGGTAAGGCGTTAAACTGTCGCGCGGGAGGCCTGGGTTCGATTCCCGATGCATGCCAGACCTTCATTCGGGGTCTTAAAATAACTGAGGAGAAGGTGCTGCCTTTGCTCTAGCTAACATACGCAAATGGCAAGACCTTCGCGTCTTCCCGGATTGGACCTTATACCGTAGGTCCCGAGGGGACCTTGAGTTCTATTGCCTATTCTCCCATGATTCCTTGAGTTAAGGGAAAAGGTCAAAACAATGGTACTTCCAAGGAACCCAATTTAGGGGAGTGGGGTATTATGTGCCGCCACCTTTTTCTAAAAAAGCTGAATTTCAGGAGCAAATATCAAGTTTAATAATATATATTGATAAAGTGCTTGTACCAACGCTTTCTTTGTGGAGAGAGGAGTCAATAATACAATAAAAACCAATACCCCTAAATCAGGTTTTGAGAAGTTGAGCACTGAAAATGTGGGGAAGGATGGGGTAGGGGGTATGTGCCGCCACCCACCACCTCCCCCGACAAAATTTGGTTCCTTAAAAATACCATTGTTTTGACTTCTTCCCTTATATGCCGCAATTTCAACAAATTGTGCAAAGTTGTGTTACGCAGGAGTAGGGAGTAAGCCTTGCAGGTGTTCAGGGTTAAAGCCTGTACCACATGTCGCAAGGAAGATTTCTTGACAAACAAATGTTCGTCTGGCATGTCCAGTCCAGATGGCTCACACTCATAACAGCAGTGAAACGAGTCACAGGCAGACTAGAAGCAGTTCACCAGTACTTCTTCAAAGATCTGTACCAAAGGCTTCATTCTTAGTCCTTCTTCTAAGCCCTCAGTTGTCCTACTTTTCTCCTACTTTTCCCCTCGAAATTCTTCTTTTGTCCTACTTTTAAAATAATTTTGGTCCTACTTTTCTCCTACTTTTTCACCTGGGTGTGCTTGAAAGACTGGTAATAAAATTACACAGACATGCCTACCGGTATTTCCACCCAGCTTTGTAGTTCATGAAATTTAAATTCTGAAGCAGGGGCGGATACAGGGGGATGGATTTGGATGGATTCCCACCCTCCCTTTTTACACTACCGAAAAAAAAATAAAACAAAAAGATACGATTTATCAATAATTTGTCACCGAGCGTCGACAAAACCGGAAAATACTCGCAAGTTTACAGATAAATCAACGACTTTAGGCCCACGAAATACTGTTATTGATGCGCGAAGAATATGTGCAAAACGCGATGGGTTGAGAGGCACTCAACACTTGAAACCACATTATATACCCACCCCCGTTTTTGAAATCCAGTATCCACCCCTGTGAAGAATTGAGTTGCTTGCTCAAAAGTTTCCATCATTGCCTTTTTTGACAACCTTTAAAAGAGCTCAGTACGGCAGGTTAGGGCTTATTTTTTCGATTTTCCGATTCGGACTCCTTGGTCAGGGCTTTATAGGTTTGCATTTACAAAATTCGGCGTGTGTCAGGATCCGGGATTACCGTGCCCACTCTGGACCGTCCTCCCTTTTTTAGCTCTGCCAACCATTTTTCACGCTCCTTAATCATTTCTCTTCTACAGATGGCGAAGAACCAGGCGCCCATTTGAGGAAGTTCACCCCAGCACACATATTCGAGCGAATTGGGATTTCCTCGCTGCTTGCCGGCCCACACCTTACGAATCAAGTTCAGGAAGTGTGTACTGCCCTCAAGACAACTGATGTTTTTCCAAAATCTCTGCAATCGGAGCAGCCAACGACGCGAAAAATCTGTGGTGCCCTTGTTGCGGCCAGAGCTGCGCGTAGGCGACAGAGAGAAAGCCTGTTCACCCGCATTGGCCCTTGTCGTCGGGCACTGTGCGCACGCGCGGACTTGAACATGAGAAAACATCTCAGGCAACTTTGTAACAAGGTAAGAAGTTCGGCTTGAAAAACTACCCTGCCCCGGACACATTGTCCGGTCAAACATGGTTTTTCTCGGACATACGCGGTTTTGGTCGGACAAATTTAATTCATCTTAAATAGTTGCAATAGAGACTACATTTTGCAAGTTACATGATCTGTAAATCTTTCAGCAATAGCAAGTCAAAACAAATCGAGCTCGCAAGAGAAATCCGAGGTTTTAATTTTGCGACTGACAACCGGAAAATTTCTCATTTGTGACTAACTTCTCAACCAAAAGTCCGTCTAGTTAAATATCATTTTCTTTTTCGTGAATATGATAAGACTGTATAATTAATATCATTACAACTTGTCGGGTCATCCACGAATTTCTCCGAATAATGTTCAATCCTGACCGAACATCAGTTGTCCGTTGACGGACCGTTATTTCAAGCCCCGTAATGATTTGCTTTTGTCAGTCCTTGACACTTTCATGTAGTCTTTATTTTGATTTCAATATTAATATTGTTGGCCATTATTGATATATTGAAGAGTCATCAAAAGCTAATTATTATTTTGGTTTTACGGTGTTCTACTTGGCCAAAACGAAAATGCGCAGCACCCTGTCGTTTTTCCTATCGCCTGTCATTTTCATCCAGTGTCCTGTTGTTTTGAGAAACTTAGCTTTATCATCATAATAACAAATTGTAATTAAAATGATTAAGATTTTGATATTTTAACCCAGTGTTTTTCCGAGATTTTGATCATTTGAATGATCGCTCATATCAATGTAATTCTGAGCCAAAATAATCAGTCAGCGGTTTCAGTGCTTGTTGTCATAGTGCTTGGTTTGTAACTGTCCAATCAGAGCACAGATTTAAAAAAAACTGTTGTTGTGTTCTGCAACAGGACACCCAGTTGTTTCTTTTAGCTGGCCTGATCACTGGTTTAAAGTATGAGTCTCGTCCCTCCCCAAGCTTCGTTGGAAAAAAACAGTTTATCAATTTTGTATTTTCTGGTTTTACTTTTAGTTGTGTACTGTACATCAGTAACATTTTTGTTTGTTTTTCATGCGTTGTTTAGGAAGGTGCCAAAATGGGCCTTTTTGCAGCGCCTCCAAGCGTCCCCGTGGATAACGAAATGTACCTCATGAGCGTGGCCTTGTATAAGCATGATCAACAAAACTCCTCGGCGGACTCCTCAAAACCAGCTGAAAAATTGATCCCCTCTCGGGTGGGGTCCGTACTAATTGCCAGGACATAACTCGAGCGTGCTTGCGCCTATTGTATAGTAGTCGTAGCTTAAGGTTACGTATAGAACTTTTGTACAAATGCAAGATACACCCTTCAAATTCAAGCAAGGTGAAGTAATCAGTGTAATTAATCCATGTTTCAGCGTTGTTAAAACACTCAGGATGTTTTGCAAGCGCTTGTATAATGAGATACTGAGGCGGGTGTAAATTCCTATAAATTGTGAAACTGGAGAATATCTGTGGCAAGTTCTGTTGCATCTGTAAAACCAGGTGCTCGATTTAGGCTCTGTTATTTTATCCCAAAAGATTTAGTGTTTACACCCCTATTCGATGTTGCAAGAGTAACAGTGTTCGTTTGCACGAGTTGTTGAAATTGGGTTGTGCGTTACATCACCTCGCCTGAACACGATTTCAAGCTGGGAATATGCCCTCACGGTGCATCTTTTGTCCGTTAATAAACATTTTATTCGTAAAACGTCTATTGCTGTACGACATACTGACCACGGGGAACCTTTGGATTGTTTTATCGGCAAGTTTAAACTCGGCCGTTTATTGAAATTAGAAGGTTCCTTATCTTGCAATCCACTGTTCTCTTCGTGTTTGTTGAACCAGGCCCCGCTCATTATAAAAGCTCGAGAGAGTCTGGTTCTATATTAGCAGCGTGAACTTCTAACTTAAATTTCGAACTGAAAAGAGAGACAACCAATGCTAAGGCAACCAGCAAGTCGGGCTACTGCGAAAAATTTGCAACCTTTTTTTTAATGGAACTTTCGACAGTTTGATATGTGGTTGGAACAAACTGACAGTTTCTATGTTGTCATCGTGCATCAGATATTTTCGCTGACTACCATTAAACCAGTTTGGCAAATAAAGTATACTGAAATTTCTATATCCTGGGATGAGTGTACAGTTTTATGTATTTCAAAGTGGACAAGCTTAGGCCTGTTTTAAACGTCGAATTTCACATGTGCCGAATCTAATGCTAGTGAGCAAATTCTATTGTTCTAGCTCATTTACATTAGATTCGGCACATGTGAAGTTCGACGTTTAAAACAGGCCTTACTTGTTATGCGTTCAAAGCAATGTTCTGTACGTATCACTCTTTCCCACCTTTTAATATACTTTTACTAATGCTGTTGTTTTGCTTAAGTCTTTTCTGCGCAGATGTGCGAACTCGGCAGGGCTGAGTTTCCTTTTGTAATCCTGCAGTCCGGGCTGAAATTCGTTATGGGCTTATGATCATTCATTATTTGATATGCCGGGGGGGGGAGGTGTAAGAAAGATTAGTTCTGAACATTAACAAAAGTACCAGACCCCCCCTGCTCGGTTATAAAATACCATGAGCCCCCAACAGGCAGTGTTACAAAATCATACCCCCCTCCCCTAAAAAACTGTTTTGAACTTAGGGAAAAACTTGCGAATTCTTGTTCCAAAACCTAAATCTTTTCTATTGTTATATAGCTAGTGCGTTTTCGACTCGAATGCATGATTTCATTGGCTAAATTGAGGTCAAGTGGACGGGTTCAAATCAAATGCTCCCCGATCAACATCTCGGAAAATTGACCAACCGTTGAACATTGCTGTCGGTGTTTGTGATGTTTTAGATCAACGGTCAAAGTTTGGCTCAAATTCATCAAAGAGTATGGATTTGCTGCAGTTTTTAAAAAAATGCAAATTTGCCTAAAGACAAAGTGACGTCATCAGTTGAAAACATGATGAAAAGTTAATATATCGAAACAACATAGAAGATCTTGACCGTTTTTTTCACCCCTATTATTCACTTAGGAAGGTCTTTCCAACGTCAATTTTCAATTGTTATTTTTGGGGGTAATTTTCAATAGATATTTATCTTTTAGGGTGGAAATTCCCCCCCTCCCGTTTCTTCCTTCCGCCAAGAATACAGTAAAATGTATGAAAAAAGACCTCGTCGATCTAACGATATTCGTTGCAACGATATCCATTATATTGACGATGAAAATCTATTCTCCGAAACGTAAACTTTACCTCGAGACAACGACATAAGCTAACTGGTTCTGGTTATCGTTAATGTTAATAGGGGAAAGCGAAAAACACGATATTCGAACAACAAAGGTGGATTATTGGTCATGATGTGAGGAGTGCCTGAATATGAAGCATCGTATACTTTTTGCAAATAAACAGAAACTTTACAAACTGTTTGAGTCCTAACAGGTATCTTAGCTTAAAGTCATAATGAATGTTTCGTTATTTAAGTGAAAGTCACAACGTGAATAGTTGAAACGTTTATAAACGTTTTTTCCTCGAAATTACAATACTTTTTTCTTCTCCCGAGGCATATCGTATCCAGGTTTCGCTGTAATTGCGTGAGTTTTGTGCTTCAGAACGATTGAAAATGTTCATACACGTGCGGTGATCCCACGCCTCAAGGACGTTATTCTAGCCGTCGGCACCGGTGGTCAGCGGATAACCAAATAAGTGTAGTAGTTACTTTTTCGCGCCATTCAACAAAAAGTGTCAGAGTTCTTTTGAGACCTTTCGGCTTTTTAATACTATAATGACTAAAGATCGAAAACCAAGCCAGAACCATGTCAAGGAAGCCTCTCAGTGGATATTGATTGCTCCAGGTTAGTATATAAAACATTTCTTAGTTTTGGATCCACCCGCGAAGTCGGTTAATCATGAAACAAACAAACAGAAACTTGGCAAACCTCGTTTCACCATGCCAGAACATGTAAAATCAAATGTGGTGCTCTACAGAACATTTTAATTCAAATCTTTGAAGTATTTCCTATGTTTGAAGCTTTGTAAGTTGTATTTTGTCGTGTAGCTATGTGCAATGTGCGTGGATGGAGTTTTTATTTTGTTATGAGAATTGGCACATGCAACCCCCCCCCTTCCTTTCCCCAGTTTACATGGGACATTGCCGGATCATTGCTAGGGTAATGCTTAAAGGTTGCTTTGCCCTAGGGAGAGGAAGTTTAATGCATTTTATCATCTGGCCACCCTTGTTGTGAAGGTGGTAGAAAAGTTTACCTCATGAATGTTAAGGGAATGTTCATTTGACAGGCAGGAGTTTCACTGGAAAAAATTTCCTTCAATAATATAAATTTGTTTTGCCATTTATCAAAAGCTGTTTGATGTGTGTGCGTACTTGTAAGTGTTGAGGGGGTGGGGGTAAGGGCTAGAGTTGATGTTGGTGAGGAAGGCTAGGTGTAACAGGGAGGGGGGGGCCCTCACATTATGAACCAATCATCCACCAGTCAAGGGTCTGATGCAGATTTTCCAACAAGCTTGTGACAAAATAAAGTTAGAGCCAGTTTTTAGTAGGAAATACTTCTAAAGGTAGTTGCAGTTTGCCTATACCATCGATCAAAGGATAACTATTATTCTAGGAACAATATCTCACGCATTACCAAAAACTTTTTTCTTTCCTATAAACCAGCTTCAGTTTAATTGCTAGAGTTCTTCCATTTTTAATTGCAGTTGAGAAAGCCAGCCATTGAAAATAAACAAAAGGTCTTATGCATGTTTACCTCAAACACCCCCAAGCCTTGCTTTCGATCCACGAAAGGGTACCGATGAATACTTTCATAAATCAAATCCCAAGGCAACCACAAATTCCTTTGTGAACTCGGTTGCATATGCAAAATACTCACACCTATTCCTTGAATACAGGGCTTAGGGGTGAAATTCACTCAGACTAGTTTGTCGTCAACATGCATAAGGCCTATTAAATGACACCTTTTAAACAAAAATGTATGTTTACTTTTTTAAGATGGTGTAATGAATATAGATGAATCAGGAAATCCTGTTTTCATACAGCTGAAACATCCAAAGACATGTGAGTAACTTAATATTGATAATGAGTGAAAACTAAGTTTTGAGCTGATACCAGACATGTCTAGCTTAATGGCTTTTTTCTACAGCACCGGATGTTAATTATTGGCAGAGTAGATGCCATTTGAAGTTATGCTTTGAATTAACCTCATTGTCACTTAGCCCTGATCGAACATAAAATACATTTCAAAGTTTGGGTTTATGATGCTACTAGAGTTTGATAGCCATAATTAAGAAAGTTAAAATTAATTAAACATTCTTTAATGAAATGAAGCAAAAACTATGTAGCACAGTGCAGAGTTTTTGTTTATGAAAAATGTTTATTGTTACTTGATATATTGCTATTTCATTATTGTTGTTCTTTCTCTTTTTATTATTATTATTATTGTTACTGTTATCATTAGTAACAGTATTGTAACTTGTTAGTGGTTTCCACTGCCGATAATAATATAAAATACTTCTCATATTAGATGCTTGCTGTAGAGCTTAATAATATGAAAATGTTATTGCTGTTTCAATTTGTAGCTGAAGGGATGCAGTTCCTTTTGTCTAGTGATGAAAAATCAATCTGTGAAGTGATGAGGTTCCAAGAGGCTCCTCGGTCCTGGTTCCTTGAAGAAACTGTTCAAGAGGGTAGGAACTTCCAGGCTTACTACTAGTAGTGCATTCTTTTACTGGAAATGAAAAGTGATGTTATAAAATGAATGGATAGGGCAGTTCAATGTTGTCTCTACTATACTGTAGATACTATTAATCTGCTGAGTTGTGGTATATTACAATCATATAACATTATTGCCTACATTCACTTCAAACAAGATGACAACATTGAAGAAGAAATTATTGATTCACTATTGGACATATCAAGTGAGCAGTTTGCGAGACATATGTCAAGTGGTAATAGACAAGAACTTAACCAGTGACTCAGCCCCCATGTGAGTCTCTGTAGCTCAGTGCGTAGAGCATCTGACCGGTAATCAGAGTGTTGCAGGTTCGATTCCCATCAGTGACTCAGAATTTTTTCTGAGCTTTAAACTTGTGAATCAATAATTTCTTCTTCAACTTTATATCCAAGATTCACTCTACCATTAATTAAGATGACAACATGTTACATGTTGATGTAGTGCATGTAATATGCTTTTTCCACAGCACTGACATACTGTCTGTATGATTTGTTAAACTACTGAAAAAAATCTTGTAATGGGATTGTTTACTCTTTTTTAAGATAAGAGTTTTTTTATCAAGTGGCTTGCTGTTCCTATGAAACTATATAATATGAGCCTAATTAAATATTTGAAATTTCTTGATGTGTCATGTACTCTTTACGTGTATAGTGTACATGTGTTTTTTTAAACATAAATGTGCACTCAGTTGTCACTTTCCTTTCATTTTATAACTTGATAATAAGAATTATAATCTCCCTTTTATCATTTCAGATGGCAGCGTGTTACTGGCAACACTTATTGATCCATTGTTTCTCATAATGCCTTATTTGGTAGAATGTTCCCAAAAGGTTAGTGAATTAGAGAAGTATATGTACTGTATACTGTTCATAATATTATTTTCAACCAAGTACAATAGATATTTATACAGTTATGTGGCTAAGTTGTATAATCAGTCTCAAACCAAACCCCTACTGACCCCTTATTGGTGGAAGTCCCACGGGGGGGGGGGTGGTACTTCAGGGTCAAAAGGGTAGGGATGACCGTCAGAAAAATCCCCAAACTACCCTAAAAAATATCAAGGGATAGAAATTTTCCATCTAAAAAATACCTTTCGGTTTTTAGAATTACCCTAAAAAATACCAATTGAAAGCTGAAAATTTTCCCTGGGTAGCTAGCAGGTCAGCACTAAGTCCCCTTGTGTTTTGCTGAGTGTGATATGCAGCAAATAAAGGCGCGCATGTAATTGGACGTTCACCGAAAGACTTTTGTCTTCACTTCTTGTTCAGTACGCACATTTGCTAAAACACGGGACTGCACACAGACCAATACCTTCACATTTTAAACCCTAAAAAATACCAGGCTCTTGGTTTAACACAGGGTTTTATTTAGCAACCCCTAAAAAATACCGGACTGGCAATTTTAACCCCTAAAAAGTATGACGGTCACACCTACCATCCCAATATGGGGAGTACCCCTCCCCGGGGTCCCACTCCTTGCCCCTAGGCCTATCCCCAAGCATTCCAGCCCAGGTTAGCCCTGACTTCTGTTTTAGTACTCTGCAGGTGGTTTTCCACAGAGTTAACAATAATTTATCTCCTTGTCTGTAACACACAGTTTAGAGCACTCGACCAAATTCTAATGGACAGAGAATATCCATCAATTGAAAGACTTACCAACTGTGTAACAGCTGAGGAAATGACAAATGTTTGTGATGTGAAAGGTGAAGATGAAGATCTCCAAACATTCAGACTTAACGAGGACAGAGTTCTTTCATGGTTGCGGCAAAAGGTACATGTATGTATGTACTGTATGTGTCACTCACCTAGTTACCCAATGATGTGGATTGATTTTCTTTAGTGTATAGAAAATAAATAATTCAAAACTTTAAAAGAAAGTTTTTGGCTTCTGATTTTGGTTGTTACCAAATCTGGTAAGTACAAAATCGATAAGAAAGGAATAGTGACAGGAACTTGAACAATTTGACAGTAATGAAACCTGTGAATTAGGTTGGTACAAAATCGCCCTAGAAGTACAGTAGTGCTCAAAAGAAACATTGGGAGAATTTGTTTCACACAAAAACTATTGTTATCTTGCGAGAATTTGCAAAAATTGGCGAAATTTTGTATTGAACAAAAATTCGTTCAAAATTTTATAACCCTTTTGTCTTTTTCTCAGCAAGATTCTTGAGTGAAGTTGTGAAAAAAACCTTGAGATTTCGCAGTGTGAAACAAAATCTCGTTATAAAGGAATCAAAATCTTCATGACGCAATAATTTGCTGTACACAGGTTTGTTTTGGGTACTACTGTACAGTAATTGAAGAGTATAGTGCAAAAATGACGTAAGTGGCTTTTGATGAAGTTCTCAATTCTCTCCACATTATCCCTATTATCTCTTGGTAACCATTGGGAGAATTTAATGTTTCATACAAAGTCACTTACATCGTTTTTGCACTAGGGTCTTCAATTGTGATTTGCATCTTTTTATTGTTTCTTTTCTGTTTGTGGCTTGTTTAAATGGTTATATTTCCAAACAAAATTGAGGGCAAAGTTTATCAACTATTTGAAATTGAAGTTACCAAAGTCATCACTTCATAGTTGGTTTTTGCATCAGCTTTTTCACCTAAGTTTTTTCTGCCAGCAATACAAAACTCTGAATACAAATTTAAAGGTTGCAGTCTTACATATAATTGTTATCATGTGGGGCAGGTTGACAGTACTGCAGACAAGTTAGCTGTAAAGAAAGTTGATGTCTCCAGTGGATCACAGAGTGCAACTTTTGTGAGAAGTAGAAAGCACTGTGGGGCATCAAGAGGTGAAATGCTGTTTGTTACTAATTTAGTTTTTGTTTTAAAATCAAGTGTTGTTTTGATGAACCTCAAAGCTCGCCTAGCCATCCTGCAGTCTCCTTTGGCATTTCTGTAGCAAAATAAAGTTATCGAAGGCTCCAGCGAACACCATCACCGATGGCTCCTGTGTTAAACAAAAAAACACTTTGTTAAACATTTTTTTCTCTAGGCTCTCTCTTTCCTCACCAGCAATATAACTCTGCAAATGCGGTTTATACGGGATTATGCAAAAACTTGTGAAATATGAAGTGTTATGTGGTTTTTTGTTATTATGCGGGATTGCATGATCGTATAATATCAGAGGGCCTGTTGTGCCAATGTTTCAAAACAAAATAAAATAACAAGAATACTATTGCTGAATACATATTGGTTACAACAAGGACTCCTTGAATCCAGTTTCTGTCAGTGTAACTATATTACATTGTTGTCTTGGAGTTGCATTTATTGTGTTACAGAACAAGGCCAGAATAAAGAGGTTCCGGGAACCTGGTGTTGAGACAACATCATTTTGCTGTGATACTCTGTCTTATTTCACATTCCAGTTCTTACATTTGTAGTTCATGAGAAACAAATTTTTGATTGCGAGAAATAAAGGATCAATCTTACTCACCTGTTTTGAGTTGGTACTAAATCTTTTTCCATGTAGGCCACTGTTGATAGATCTCTTAAACGACTGAACAGAAATACATACAATCTCTTTGCCACAACCAGTCATTTTCTTAGTTTATTAAGTAATCACAAACAGTAAGAAGATTGATCAAAACCTTTTTTATAGGTTGATATGATTCCAGTAGTAAACGTTTTCGTATTGACTTCGATTTACTGTCAGTTGCTTTTGCTCCTAGTTTACTAGGTTCGTTAAGGCTTACTATAACATTTTTCAATGTTAAAATCACTAACATTTCATTGTTTTGCAGATGACTATGTTAGATATGGGCACGGATTAGTTTCAGATTATATTAGTGCTGACTGGAGTAGCAAGTTAAAAGCTGAACTTGGGTAAGGATGTTTTTTCGTTTTTGCTTATAATTATGCTATTCTGCAAACGTAAATCAGCTTTGAGGAAGTGTTTCCCACCGAGATAAATTGGCAAAGATAACCCTGAATTTTTTTTTAAATTGTTCTATATTTGATAGAATAACAGAGGAAACGAAAATCAAGCCAGAAGAGCCCCCAGCAAAGGTACAAAACTAGTGAATCATTCTCTTGTTCATCTGTATAGGAACCATGAGGTCAGGATTAGGTACAATGTTAGGGATCACATGTCAGGATAAGGTACAAAAGAGGTAAGGTTAGGGATCATAAGTCAGGATAAGGTACAAAAGAGGTAATGTTTAGGGATCATAAGTCAGGATAAGGTACAAATGAGGTAATGTTAGGGATCACAGGTCAGGATTAGGTGCAAAAAGGACGATGTTAGGGATCATAAGTCAGGATTAGGTACAAAAAGGACGATGTTAGGGATTCTAGGTCAAGATTAGGTACAAAAGGACGATGTTAGGGATCACAGATCAGGATAAGGTACAAAAGAGACAGTGTTAGGGATCACAGGTCAGGATTTGGAACAAAAGAGGCAATGTAGGGAACACAGGTCAGGATAAGGTACAAAGAGGCAATGTTAGGGATCACAGGTAAGGATTAGGTACAAAAGAGGCAGTGATAATGAACACAGGTCAGGATAAGGTACAAAGAGGCAATGTAGGGATGACAGGTCAGGATATAGTATAAAAGAGGCAATTGTATGGATCACAGGTCAGAATTGGGTCCAAAAGGGGCACTGATAGGGATCACAGATCAGGATAAGGTACAAAAAGGACGACGTTAGGGATCACAAGTCAGGATTAGGTTCAAAAAGGACGATGTTAGGGATTACAGGTCAGGATAAGGTACAAAAAGGACGACGTTAGGGATCACAAGTCAGGATTAGGTTCAAAAAGGACGATGTTAGGGATTACAGGTCAGGATAAGGTACAAAAAGGACGACGTTAAGGATCACAAGTCAGGATAAAGTACAAAGAGGCAGTGCTAGGGATCACAGGTCAGGATTTGGAACAAAAGAAGGCAAGGTAGGGAATACAGGTCAGGATTAGGTACAAAAGAGACAGTGTTAGGGATCACAGGTCAGGATTTGGAACAAAAGAGGCAATGTAGGGAACACAGGTCAGGATAAGGTACAAAGAGGCAATGTTAGGGATCACAGGTAAGGATTAGGTACAAAAGAGGCAGTGATAATGAACACAGGTCAGGATAAGGTACAAAGAGGCAATGTAGGGATGACAGGTCAGGATATAGTATAAAAGAGGCAATTGTATGGATCACAGGTCAGAATTGAGTCCAAAAGGGGCACTGATAGGGATCACAGGTCAGGATAAGGTACAAAGAGGCTATGTTAGGGTCCACTGGACAGGGTTAGGTACAAAAGGGACAAGGACAGGACTTACAGTCCAGGATCGGGTACAAAAAGAACAAACGCACAAAAAGGTACAAGAAAAGAACATTGCTAGGGATCACAGGTACAGGGAGGAAAATGTTAGAGAACACAGGGATTATACCTTGTTTTTTGATCAACTCCACCTCTCTCATTTCAAAATAACTAAATATATAAGGCTGGGGATAAAAAAAATTGGAAGCTGAAAGAGTTGTTTACATCATTCTCCAGAAAGTTAGATTATCAACAGAGATTCCTCAAGCTGCTGAGGACTATACAAAGGAATACAACATGTCAAAACATAAAGCGGATCTAGAAAAGGTGGGCCATAGTGAAACTCTTTATTGTATTGTTTGTTATAGATGAAACAGTTTCGTATTTATAGGGAAGGACTGAGTTGATAACAAAAGCTGAGATACATCCTTCATGTATTTTTTGGTGTTGGAAAGTTTGAGTTTTTCTCGTACAGTGAAAAGTTTCCTTAAGTCTTTAAACAAAAAGAACCAGAGTTCTTCCTTAAACCAACTGTATGAGATCTATCCCTGTTCCTTGTAGTTGGTCTTTAATGAAAAACTTGTAAAAGGTAAATTTGTAGATGTCTAGAGGGAACCCGTGGTGAGAAATATGTTCCGGTAGTTCTACTTCTTTGCAAAATTCTGATCACAAATGGTAGAGCGTGAGCAGTAGAAATAAAGACAAAACATGTAGTTCTGCCCGTTTAGTAAGATAACCCTCACAAGACGCCCGTTTTGTGGTGAGCGATGTGGACTAAAAAGTACGGCTTCCATTTTTTTTCTTTACACTGTTGCCATGAAAGAACTTGACAAGGAAAACTTACTCTTCTGTAACCGGCTAAATATGGTGGTCAATTGTCAAAAACGTTACTTCTATATCATCTGTGTCGAGTATAAGAGCTGAATGTACCCATTGGCATCGGGATGCTAAAATTTTCCATTAATGAAGTTAATTTTTTATATTAAGTTGCCCTTTCTACTGAATTCCTGAAAGTCAAGAGTAAGTTCTTTTTTACTTATATGTTTGAAAACATCAGTTTGGGATTCCAAAAATTCATTCATTAATATCTGTAAAAATGGGTAAAGAAAGCATTAGTCCTATGGAGGTCGCCAAGTTGCACTGTCGTCTGACGTCACAACATGAAAATGTCAAAAGAATCAGCTCTGTTGCTTTGTTCGGACTATTTTGTTACTTGATTTACTGTAAAGTTATCCAGTAGAATAAAAACATTTTCCCTTTTAAGCAATTTAACAAAAAGCTTTTTTGAAGCTACTGCGCATGCGCGACAGTAGCTACAATGCTATCGTTTTGATGGATAGAGTTGATTTTAGGTTGGTAGGCCGTGTAAGACCGCACGAGTTTTCCCGAGATTTTCTCCCACTGTAACTTCTAACCACACGACTTAGTCGCACAAAGACTCCCGAGAATTTTTCTCACTGCTCGATGAGAAAACAATGCCTCATGTGTTTATGTTATTGTTAGCTGCATCTAAACTCGCTAAGAAAAATCCATTGAAAATAAAATTTCGAAAAGATATTGTCGAGTCGTACAAACCTATTGTTTGGGCCGA
>JAOBAT010087150.1:4125-18257 GCA_026413305.1 Hydrozoanthus tunicans
CTTCACCTTCACCTTCATCTTCACTTTCACCTTTACCTTGCCTTTATCTTCACCTTCACTTTCATCTTCACCTTCACCTTCACCTTCGTCTTCACCTTCACTTTCACCTTCACTTTCACCTTCACCTTCACCTTTACCTTGCCTTCATCTTCACCTTTACCTTCATCTTCACCTTTACCTTGCCTTCATCTTCACCTTTACTTTCATCTTCACCTTCACCTTCATCTTCACTTTCACCTTTACCTTGCCTTTATCTTCACCTTCACTTTCATCTTCACCTTCACTTTCATCTTCACCTTCACCTTCACCTTCACCTTCACCTTCACCTTCACCTTCACATTCACTTTCACCTTCACCTTCGTCTTCACCTTCACCTTCACTTTCACCTTCATATTCACCTCCACCTTCACCTTCACCTTCACCTTCACCTTCATTTTCATCTTCGTCTTCACCTTCATATTCACCTTCATCTTCATTTTCATCTTCACCTTCATCTTTAACTTCATCTTCACCTTCATCTTCACTTTCACCTTCGGCTTCAAATTCTCTATCACTTTCACCTTCACCTTCAGGCTCTACTATCACCTTCATCTTCATTTTCATCTTCAACTTCAACTTCATCTTTAACTTCATCTTCACCTTCGCCTTCACCTTCACCGGCATCTTTATTTTCATCTTCATCTTCGTCTTCACATTCACTTTCACCTTCACCTTCATCTTCAACTTCATCTTCTTCACCTTGATATTCACGTTCATCTTCGCTTTTATCTTTATCTTTACCTTTGCTTTCACCTTCACCTCTACCTTCATCTTCACCTTCACCTTCACCTCCATTTT
The DNA here is from genome assembly GCA_026413305.1 of Hydrozoanthus tunicans. NCBI lineage: Eukaryota > Metazoa > Cnidaria > Anthozoa > Zoantharia > Hydrozoanthidae > Hydrozoanthus > Hydrozoanthus tunicans. The sequence continues at coordinate 4,963 of JAOBAT010087150.1, forward strand.
CACCTTGGTCTTCATCTTTGTTCTTCGTCTTCGTCTTCGTCTTCATCTTCACCTTCACTTTCATCTTCATCTTTGTCTTTTATCTTTATCTTTCTAACGTTATTTGTCCTCTCCTATCCCCGACCCAAACCCCCATTCAATCTCACGGTGCACAGGAATCTCAACGCGAGCTTGTCGAAGCATGTTCACTTGTGTGTTATGTTACGCTCAACTTTCTCCTTGGCTCAGAGTGCTTTGTAACCAAGCTTTGTGTGATGACCCAAACAAGATTTTCAGATAAGCAGAAAGTTACATTTAGTTTAAACAATCAAAAGATTTGCACATTTGAATTGTTTTAGAAACACCAAACTCCACGAGCTCGAAGGGCGGATGCAATTTGAGTTCTTTAAAAAAGTATACTAGTGCAATTCTTTTCAAATCAGTGAACGTGAAAGTGAAGCCGTGTGAATGCTTTTTAAAAATATTCATGACAAATTTACAGATGTAACTTGTTGGACAGCTCTACACGGCCGTTTAAACAAATATTTTTGTTCGAGAAAAACATGTTTTGTTATTGTGGCTTGCAATACTCAATTTCTGACGTATTGTGTTCTCTAAAATCCTTTTTCCACAAATTTGCACGTTTCCTGTATTTTGTTTGCTGCGTATTACCTTAATGATCTGTTATGAACGCCGGCCATTGTTACAACTTTCAACTTCACGCAACCAAAAGCGAGTTTTGGATTGTTTTTTCGACATCTTTTGTTAGTTAGCCAATCAACAGCGAGAATTCTGGTAGTAAGTTGCTCTGAGTTAAGTCTTTTTCGAAGCTGTATTTTTGCACTGTGATTACAAAAATAGCATGCTTCTTTCAACGAATCAGAATCGAAGATATTTGGTAAGCGGTTCTTTGCGTCGTGAATTTGTACCTAACTCGAGCCATGTCTTGTGTTCTTTACCGGCGACACTCTTCACCCGGCTTGTAACTTCAAACTCATCTGTTCAATAGAACTAACACTGGTTTCTGCTTGGGGCTAACTTGCGATGGATTAGTATCCTGTCCAGGGAGAGTCAAGACTCTCAGGGAGAGTCAAGACTCTCACCCGCCTAACGCTACGGAAAGACTCTCGATCAGTCGCTTAACACTACACTTTGGAGGTTAGCCTCGGTTAAACCTTCAAGTAGCTCGAGTAAAGAATTTTTTTCATCGCTCCCTTTTCAACATATACTTCGTTATTCATAAAAAAAATCGCATGAGATTTTAATACTAAAAACGAGAAAATGAATGTTAAAATCTTTGTTCTAACTAATTTGTTCCGTAGCCATTGTATGTTTCTTTAATACAACACTAACCCCAAACAAACATTTTAACTGAGAGCTGTCGAAGTTTATTGGTTATTAATGACGAATACCAGAGTTTGTTGATATCACACAGAATTGAGTTAAGTGCCCTCTTTTCATCTTCAGCAGTCGTGAAATGATTGGCCGAGCGGCTGATGCGGTCATATTAATTCACTATATATTTGCAGTGTCACATCAACAGGCTATATTCATTATGTTTGACTAGCGATCAAGTGAACAGAATATCTGCCAGCACCTCTGCAAGTAACAAACATCCACCCTCTCGAAGCAACATGGATTTAAGAAGAACCGGCTACATGTACACACCGCCGCACTTCACTTACCGATATCCACCAGAGATCCGTTATCACATGTCGCCCTATGATTTTTACTCAGGATTTGCGCGCTGCACTTGTGAGTGCTATTGCGAGCAGACTAGGGCACGATTTTCACAAACGTTTGAACGCGAAATGCTCGAGAAGCGGGTCAGATGTGCTGCTGGGACTGCCAGCACTCCAAGACCAAAAGACGAAGCTCTGGTCGTTCAAAATCAAGGTACGTTTTGGAATTGCAACAGAAATATAAACTGGTTTTAAGGTCGCAAAAGAGAGTAGTTTGCATCCATGGACAGAGATTGATAACAAATTAATGATACCCAAGCTAAATACTTTATAACAGCTAAGGCGTTTGTCTGATTAAGGCTAGGAGATATCGTAACAGAAAAAGCATAGCATTTCAGTTTCTTTTTTTTAGATTTTAAAAGCAAGGAATTAGGCTTAAAAACTCGAATAAAAAAATTCCTGATAATCGACTAATTTTTTTGAAACTTTGATCGCAAAGATCGGTCGCTTGAGTGACTTCTGGGTAAAACCCATTCATTTTAAATGAAGTTTCTCATTACTGGGCTAAAGTCCCTTGCTCATTTTGTTATAGTAAATACTATGAAATAATTAATGTATAGCCAGTTTCCGCCCGCAAATCATCTATATTACCTACGAATCACAACCTGTAATTAAAAACTGAGTTGATCAAGATCTGGGGTATCGAACCAAAAAGAAATAGCAGTTTGATTTGCATCACTTTTAGATTCGTGCTTTCAGAGACTCGCACGAAATATTAAATGAATGAAAGGGGTTTTTTGAAACTCATGAAATTCCTTTTATTTCAGAGATGTTCATAATGATGCATTGTGCAAAATCAGACTTGAGCAAATAAACTGGTAATACCGGTGCTTCTGAAATTAACTATGTGGCTTAAATTAGTTTTTATTTGAAAAGATGTAAAACTTCTCACAACTACTGCACCAAAAAACTGCATTTTCCCTCTGTATTGGTCTTTGCTTTGAAACCCGATTAACACTCAAAGTTTTATGATTCAGCACCCTACATTAAGCGTAAACTAGCGCATCAATGAAGTATTTTCTATCTTTAAAGAGTTTTCAAAGTAATACCGTGAAATGGTTGGTGCTAAGTGAACAGTTTTTATTTAGGGATTATGTAAGAGAATTGAAAATGACTCGAAAGTACAAAGTTTTTTAAATCGATCTTCGTTTTTTACAACTGAACTCAGTGGTGATGAAATCGACCAAGAACTGACTAAGATATTAATGAGTCCCAAACAAGCGCGTAATAACTCATTGTTGCTGTAATAAGCTTTTAATTATGAATCAAAAATTAATCTAAGGTGCTTTTCTTATAATGGATTCTTTGGGCGACAAATTGTTTCCAACAACCGACAGTGCACGCAGAAACAGTTCAGGTTACAACGACTGGTTTTTCTTTTTTTCCTTAGCATTTAGTTCAAGTGTATGGTGATAAGAACCTGCTATCATCTTAGCAATACAATAACGGGTAGTTTTTCATAGCATCCTTATTAATTAGTAGACATAACTGGTATGTATTATTCATGGAGAATTACTGGATTACTTCGATCTTTTGTATATCATGGTAAAGTTGACACTTGCAATTCATGCTTTTATTGCTATGGATCTTTTTTCACAAATTCAAGAAAAATGGTTCGAGCAAAACATTGTAGTTTTTATATATGGCTTGCTCGTTTGTGAATTAGGGAACCATTTATTAGCTTTTCAGTGACAAGGTTCGAGATTGACACTGGCACCTTTATACAGCTGTGCTCAAAGGAGTAGACTTCACAAACTGTAAAAAAAGGGCGGGGTTAGAGTTTTTAGTTCAACACGATTAAATCTCGCTATCTATACATGAGGTACGTATACACGCCCCCAGGAGATTTAAGCCATTTATTTACCTCATGCGTCTTTGTTTGAAAGTTTGAATAATCTTTTATAGATGCGCGCTAAAAGTTTATTAAAAATACACATTTGGAAAAGGTGTTATGTTTCGCTGAAGTTCAAATTGGAGTCAAATAGTGCAACCTGTATGCTCTTTTCAAGGCCATTAAACTCGCTAAGTTACTTCGACAAGAGAAAACAAATAAAACTGCATTTTATTAAATACCACCCGCATATTAAAAAAGGAAGTGTGAAGATCTAGAACCAAGTTTTGCTGGTGTTTCTGCGAAGCGCAATAGCTCTCTTCACCCTTCGCAATCACTTTCTACAGATCAGTTCAATGGTTCTTGTCAGATATCAGTACAATGAATTAACACAACCGGCAGATAGTCTGCAAAAATCCTTAACAAAGCCCGCGGGTATGATTGTTGACTTAACATGTCAAACAAGTAACGTTTTCATGCGGCTAGAATTAACAGTAAACTGGAAAAGGTTCATCATATCGGTCTTGGACAATTGGCTTTTGATGTTTTCTATCCCGGGCCAGTAACCAAAACTGTCCGATTTTTCTCAACAATACCTTCTTATTCACCAGTCAATCTAAAGCTTGATGTTTAATTTCAGAGAAGATCTTGGGGATTTCCGTTAAAAATAACGGTCACCGCACCAATGCACTTTTCGGTTGATACGCGTTTACAGTTCTACAGTTCAGAGATACAAAATTTTATTGGGAATTTATTGCACGACGCAAGCACGCTCTGACAAGCAGAAGTCTTGTTGTTTTTTCATTTCATTTCATAAGTCAGTAATAATGCGAAATGGATTAAGATATGCTAAAAATTTAGTCCACAAAGAAGTGATTTTCTTTTCCGTTTCAGTATAATAGAACAATGGCGTTGGTATTGCTTATGCATGGCCGTTAGCTGGCCATCTCTTTTCGTCCTGTGTTTGGAATGACATCAGATTTCTGTTTTCTCTATAAACAGTTCCAGTTACACAGGCGGAGCAGCTGCCAACCTGAGCTATCGGCAATGTTTGAGTTTTGCCCCATGTTTGATATTGCAATTGAATTAGTGTGGCATCACAAATCTCGTAGATACACAAACATCTTTAAGGCCTTTGAAGGAAAATGTTGCAATTAAAAGAGGCTATTTGTAATCACAAATACGGTGAACCAAGTGAGGGTAGGGTGTCTATATTTTGGTTTAAAATGCCCTTAATAGGTTTCGACTTAAAGTTACAAAAAATTCAGAGAAAGATCTGCAACTAACGATTGGCGAAAAGCAAATCTTGGCTCCGCGTCTCATCTACTGCGCATGCTCATTGTCAGTCTTTCAAACTTTGCAAACACACCAACATTCATTACCAATCTCATTTAGTTTTTTTTTGTTCTCTCAGTTATAGAAACATTCGTTTACCGAAAGGTAAAAGCATATATCAAAAAGTTTAAGCAATAAAACTATAACGTGGATCTGTTTATTGGCCAAATTTCTCAAAGAGCCGTATCTTTTGTTCGCTGATAGAGTTTTAACGACAAACTAATTTGAATGGATCAATTCACTTATTGAAAGAAAAATAAGATACATACAAGAAATTTTTTCGTCTTTTCTCCAAAAAAGAAACCACTTAGGGAAAGCTCTTGAATAAGTCAAAACAATCTTTTAGTTTGAACTCAAAGTAAATTCTTTTCGAACAAACTGCTTGGTTACCGCAACAAACTAAACGACACGAGAAAATGAATATTGCTAAACTCGGAAAGATCCCTTACACTACAGTGTGTTTTGATTTGTTTAGATTTCTGGTGCAACTGCCGAATAGTTAAACGAGATAATGGATGTAAACAAGTGTAGCTTCAGTAGTTTAACATATTTTTTTATCAAACCCACGTCAGTTTCTGCTCCACTTTTTATCAAAATTGGCTCGTTCAGTTGGCAAAAAAGAAAACCGACACAAAAATCAAGATTACTCTCTTCAATTGCTATCTAATTATGAGGCAAACATGAAAAACCTTTTCTGATTGCTTTTATCTGTTAGAGGGACGTTCTAAATTGGAGGTTAAACATGAATGAGTCCAAACATTAGTGGATAGTTTTCTTAACGCCGGGTTCGGAAGATCGTACAAAGAGGTTGTATACATATGCGTTCTTTTTATGTGTAAGAACCAGTAAATTTGGCCGAGGCTCAATGTTCTTAGTTTTTCAGCGATGCTCTTAAATTGTTCTTGTTTCTCTTAACTAAGCCCAAGGTACTGCAATACACGTTTCTTGTAACACTAATTTCAGGCAGGAAGTGTGTATGGCGTAAAACATGAGGCGGCAATGACAATGTTTTTTAAAATGAGACAAACTTCTGGCGCAAATCATTTGTTAACTTAAAGATCGAGGCCTCACTAAATTTAAAACAGACGATCCCCATTTACACTTGCAGAAAAATTTGGTACGGCCCGGATAAAAATAAGTACGCGTACCGAAAAATTTGGTTCGGCACGGATAGATTTTGTCGTGTAAACAACTTTCGCCCATCTGTGCCGGACTGAAATTTCACCCAACTTGTCCTTAAAATTTAGCCGACAGTCTGAGCCACTTTATTCTTACAAAGTTGTTCTTATACAAAAAATGCGTGTATAGTTGGATGAGTATTTCGGCAAAGTCGGATGATTGTTTTTCTTTCAACAAATTAAAAAGGCGGAAAAAGTAAGGTCGCCCAAATGTCTGTCTAAACGAAACCACAGAAAGGCTGACAAAAAGTCTCTTATTTTCTACGAATGATTTTAAACCATGCCAAGAAACTAAGAGTCCAACCGCATAAGGCAAAATTTCGTAATCAAAAATCCGGCCTGTTCAACAAACTTTCGAAATCCTTTTCAAAACTTTCTAAATTATAAACCTTACAGTATTCAACAATTTTTTAAACAATCTTTTCATTTGGCAAACATTGGAAAAAAGGTTGCAACATATGAAAACGCAAAACAAAGAAAATTATTATTAGAATTTCCTCTACTCTTTCCTTGCAAAGAACGAGACACCCATATGATAGAACTTATCAGAATTTTGTTTTGTTTCTAGAGAGATCATGAGGTTCCGGCAATTTTGATTGTCTCCAGTTCTGTTCGAAAACAGAAAAATCTTCGAAAGAAGGGGATTCTACTGGTTCTTTCTAAGGCAAAGCTCAGGAAACATAGTTTTGACTGACTCGCTCGAAGTAAAATGATTCGAGGTAAACGTGCACATGGCGCATATTGTTGGGGATTTTAACTGATTCATCGATTAACCAAAAATCGTCTTATCTTTTTTACTTATTTACGAAAGAATTCAAAAACTAGTTAGTGCATGGAAACGTTGAGACGTAGAAGTATTACTTGCTTCTGACTCAGTAAAAATAGCCCTTAGCAATTTCAAAACTTACTGAGAAAGACCAATAACTTCACATTTTTTGCTGTAAGTCTCTTGTAAAACATGGGCTAAGCAGATTTTCATTAAAGGGATTCAAAAAGGCGGAAAACCGCGACATAGCCAGACAGGTTTGTTTGCGCATATATATAAGGGGACGGTTGCTTTTGACAAACCCTGTTAAAGGCGGGTACCTCTATTTGCATCAGTATTCAATCTGTGTAGACTTAATACAAAACATTTTGTGGTTTATTAAATAGATTAATCGTAAAAGAGCTTTATGAACTAGATCAGATGTATCATTTTGTATAATAGCGTAGTTTCTCAAGATCAAAATATAATTCCCTTCGATTAAGTTTTAAAATCGTTTGTGTTTTCGTAAACACTTCCCACAATCAAAGCATTTCTTTAACATGTGGTACTGTAACTATTTGCTCTTTTAAGATACAAAATAAAGACCTGAAAAAGTGATTGAAACTAAAACTTAAACCGCAGTATTAATTTAGAGCAAGCCAAAAGTCTATAAAGCACACAGTGCCTGCAATAAGTTTTCGTTTCAGTTACGTAAGTCAGTCAAGAAAATTCACGTATCAGTAATAGCATTGAAGTGAGAAACGAGATGGGCAGGCTATACTCACTGAAGAAACAATAAAACTTACCATATACTTAACAAGTTACATTTTTCTATTCTTGTATCTTAGTTTAAAGTTGGAGGTAACTCTTAAGTAGTGTTGTGCGGGTAATCTTTCATTTTTTACTTTTTTAAAGCAAAACTTAAATTAGTTTCTTCTTTCTGGATGCACGTTTGAAGTTTAGTGAACATTAGCGGAACTGAAAAGCGTTGGAAACTTTTTGGTTAATTTCTTGTTCGATGATGTTTGTTAGTTGAGCTGCTTCACTATAAGATTTACGGTAGCAAAATTAAACATGAAGCAACTAATGATCTCAACCTCTGTTTTGCTCAGTGCTTCCAATAAGTTAAGGTTTATAAAATGTAGCAAGTATTAAGTGATGCATTTCGAAAACTGAAAAAGAAAAGCGAAGTTAATTGATTCAATTTAACCAATTAACTAAATCAGTAAAACTTCTAACAGTTAGAAAAGCAGATCTTTTGTGAGCTAACACCATTAAGTAGACGAACTGATGCAGTTGATTTCGAAACTAAACGATAGTTATTCAGAGATGAAAAACCAGGAGCAACTGATCTGGGAAGCCTCTAGAATGGTTGGGCAAAAGATATTTGCAAGCAGGCGGAGTTTTATCTGGCTTTCTAAAGCGAATGTTTATTTGTACAGCTGCTGACAGTTGCGCCTGATTCAAATTGCGAAACAAAAGCTCAGCTTCCCACTTCGTCCGACGAACGTGTATTTAACTGTTCCGTTACAAAAGAGAAACACTGAAAGAGAGATGTCTTTCATGTCATGTGTGTAACAGTTTCTTAAATTGTTGAATGTAAATGTATCTTAACCTATCAATACTTTCTTGAAAGCGAGCATAAAAAACCAAGGCGGGAAATAAAGAAGCTTAAAGAGATTACAATTGAACAACCTGCAGTTTTTGTTGCAAAACACGTGAGCTTAGTTGGAGTTACACGTGGTTACAGGAGAAGCTTTATAACGGCGTTGACAGTTTTTACCTACTGAACTAGATATCACAGTCGACAACTGTAGTCGTGTAGACAAAATCTGTAACAGGAAACAGAAACACGAGTGACAAACTCTTATACGAAACAGTAGAACCCTTAAACAATATTAATTCAAATGCGTGCTCGGTTGAGCGTCACAGAGTAACAAAAAACTTATTATCTTCAGATTTATGCTTCAACTGACAAATTTTCAGATTGAAAGTTTGCTAGCTGCGTATTCGAAGTGCGTCCCCTAGCAGACAGTTTTTAAAACACAAGGCTATCATAGCAAATCATAATAATGCATCATATCTTGCATAGTATAGGCATGTACCATCCATAAGGTTATTATATACGGCCATAAGAACTGGTGGATTTGAAGTCTGGCCATGGGAAAATAGAATTGAATACAACACAAACACGAGTTTAAAAACAAGTTTTCTCAGGATTTTCCCACAAAATATCAACACTAAGCGCAAAAGAAACCCGAAAACTATTCTTAAACAGGAAACTATTCAGTTTCCGGGCCCATGCTAATATTAGTACGCAAAATATCTAAAGATTCATAGACCATCGATAAGTTGTCAAGAATTGCAAATTTCAGACATAGACATGTACAACAGAAAGCAGAAAATTTTAAAAAAGCTTTAGAACAGGAATCTTTTTGGTAGAAATTAAAGGACTTTGTGGGCTTTCAAGGCCTTGAGCTCTAGAAAGAGAAGCTTATTGGGCTTTCAACGCTTTCAAGTTTTTGCAAAACCTCTGCCATAATAGCAAAGGCAAAGAAATCAAAGCATTTTATTCAATCCAAGAAAAAGACGAAACTGTAAGAAGTGAAGCGATATCTGTTTTAATGGTGAAAACCGTAAGAGTTTGATTTCTCATATTGATGAGTGGGTCAAGACAGGAAAGTATTAACCGAGGTGGTTTGGCCGCGCGAGCGCCAAAAGGCGCGAATCCTCGGGGGAAAGTCGGGGGGCATGCACGCTCCCTCAGAAAACTCCTCCTTTAGAATCGCTGAAAATGTACGCACCAAACTATAAGTCAGTTCAAATATTCCAGATGTACAAATTAATTTTTTACCCGTGCAACTCGGCTTTCAATAGGCATAACGCAGATCTCTATGGTAGCAACTCAAAACTCTCGTACAGATTTACAGTCAGTGTTCGACCACAGCTGGGTCACATTTCCGATCCGCCCCCCCCCCTCCGTCAATAGGGTTTTGTTCTCATTATAAAAAGAAATCCAAGTGTTTAGTTTTCATAATCCTTCTGCTTGCGCGCTTAAAATGCCTTCTATTTTCCACTTTATCGTTACTGCAGGCCCCAAAATCGACAAAAAACCTTATTTGGGTGGTAGCTAGGCAAGACCGTCGTATTTTCTAGGGGTTAGAGTTGTCAGTCTGGTATTTTTTAGGGGTTATTAATGGAAAATCTGCGTTAAGCCAAGAGCCTGGTATTTTAAAGGGCTAAAATACGCGACTAACAAAAAACGTGCGAACTGATAAAAAGTTGGGGGAGGGGGGGGTGTTAAAAAGTTACGACAAAAGTACTTTGGTTTGGGCGAGCGTCCTATTCGCGCACGCCTTTCTTTACTGCATATCACGTTTAGAACAACACGAGGGGACTTATCGCCGAACCTTATAGCTATATACGTATGACTGGTATTCTTAGGGTCATTTTTAATTCGAGAGGTATAAATGTTAAACTTTGACAATTTTGATAAGCGCCGTTCTTCTAATCGATTTTCCTCAGTCACCATCTACTCCCTTCTCAGCTGTAACTTGTAATAACAACAAATCTTCCAAATTTCGTTTAGATCCCTTCTCTGACAAACCCGGCAGAAGAAATCGGACAACGTACAAACGCTGGCAGATAGAGGAGCTGGAACGAGCTTTCTGCCTCAATCCTTATCCAACCAGTGTGTTCAAGAAAGCTCTCGCAATAAGACTGGGTCTGAGGGATTCCAGGGTCCAGGTACGCAACCTTTTACATTGTTTCCTGGCAAAGTTTTTAAAGAACAACTTCCAAGTACCCCATTATTTATACGAGAACCATGGCGTTAACGATGTAGCCTTCAAACAAAACAAAATTATTTTCTGATAACGTAGTTGGCTTTCGCCTGTAAAAGTGAAGGCACTCTCAGTTAAATTAGACAGGAAGTTTACCCCAACATGTCCCCACTGTGGATGTGGCTACATATGCTGTTCTTAGTTGTAATTTGTTACTCTCTTCAGGAGGAAGCCTACATTAGAGGCCAAACGCGTCGGAGAATAAAAAACAAAGAGGTTTTAAAATATAACTCAGTGGTCTAGTTGTGCTGCTCATAAGTAACTGTTGAAAAATTTCTAAAAAAAAATTAAAAAAAACAATTTCTTAATTATACAAGAACGATATACATGGGCGGCAGAACCGGGGGTGCCAAAAATAATTTGGTTGAGAGGGCCAACCCTCCCCCCAAATAATTTCTGGCTAGCAACAACAACAACTGCTACAGTCTCTGCACTTTGCCCCCCTCCCCCCCAAGGAAATTTTTTTTTTACTTCCACAACCCATGACAATATAGTTTTGACCAAGTATTGCATGTTAATTTATTTTTTTTGCCCTGAACCTCCATGCCAAAAGTATCTCTTTCTTATACAAGAACCATGTAGTTTTTGTGACGAAAGGCCTTATGGGGCCTCTCTCTCATCACTATGTCATCGGTTTGAATGAGTTGTAACCATTCCAATTGAAGCAGGCGTTCCTTGCAGAACTTTCCTAGTAGTTATTCAAACATGTGATTGTCATCAAGGAGATCACACTGGCTAAGAGAACGAAGGCTTGGGTTACGAATTGGATCGGATTATATTTAACTTTTTCTTCTGAAACTATAGTTCACTATGCTAAAACCAATACTAAAATTGCTACTTGTAAAAAAAGTTTGCATTTTCATTCTCTTAACTTAATTATTTTATAATACAATATAATAATAATATAGTAATATAATGTTATTAATTTATCTGTTTGCCCAAAGCCTGCAGACCTTAAGGAACTCTTTCTTATTTGAGAACACCATATAGCATTGGCTGAGTCTTGTTGGACTATTTTTTATAATAACGAACACCAAATAGTTTCAGCCAAGTCTATGTTGTAAAGTTATTTGTTGCCTGGGTGTGCTGGCCTTATATCATATAACAAATTAAAACAAGCTAAGCTTTCTATTGTTAATTTTAACTAAGAATTTGAGTAATTGGAACAACACCAAATATAAATCATTCTTCAAGAAAACAAGCATTCATATTATGTAAATAAAAACTTAATGATATAAATATTTTATTTAAGCTAAAGTTGTTATTGCTTTAAACTGTCTCTAGGTGTGGTTCCAAAACAGAAGAGCCAAGGCAAAACGCGACAAAAGAGGATCCACTGATGGCCCCACAATTCTTGAGTCTGAAATTGAAGTAGAGGGGACTTTTTCTGAAGATGAAATGGACCACAATAAACCGTGCAATGAAACAATAGATGTAACTGGGTTGTATACTACAGACAATGGCTCTGCAGATGATACATGTTAGTATTGTCTTGGTCAGCTAAAGATTCACTAAACTTATAAAAAAAAGAAATGACTTATTTTGATTCTTTTGGTATACAAAGGCTGCTGGGTCTGTAGAGAGACCAAAGCTAGAAAGCAAGGAAAAACAGAAAAATTTTCTCTATCAGTTGCTAATAGTTTTCCCTCAGCAAACAAATACTGTCAAAAGTCGTTGCTTATTCAGTGATATTCAACAGGGGAACAAATTTGCATTCAATTTAAATATAGGGTACTCCTGAAATACACCTTGGAAAAGCTCAAAACAACCAAGACACTTGTGACATTTGAACCCCAAACAAGTTTCCATACACATTAAAATTTGAAATTAATTCAGATATGTCAGTACTCATCTGTTATACTCTAAACCAGACTAACCAGATTACCAGACTAACATTAAAGTTCACACATACCATGCATCTCCCCCCTCTTATGCAGATATTAACAACAGTATTCACAAATACCATGCACCTGCCCTCTCCACTCCCAAAAGCAGATACTAACAGCAGTGTTCACACATACCATGCACCTGCCCTCTCCACTCCCAAAGGCAGATACTAACAGCAGTGTTCACACATACCATGCATCTCCCTTCTCCACTCCCCAAAGCAGATACTAACAGTAGTGTTCACACAAACCATGCACCTGCCCTCCCCACTCCCCAAAGCAGATACTAACAGCAGTGTTTACACATACCATGCACCTGCCCTTTCCATTCCCCAAAGCAGTTAACAGCAGTGTTTACACATACCATGCATCTCCCCTCACCACTCCCCAAAGCAGATACTAACAGCAGTGTTCAAACATACCATGCACCTCCTCTCTCCACTCCCCAAAGGAGATATTTAAAACAGCAGTGTTCACACATACCATGCACCTGCCCTCTCCACTCCCCAAAGCAGATACTAACAGCAGTGTTCACACATACCATGCACCTGCCCTCTCCACTCCTGAAAGCAGATACTAACAGCAGTGTTCACACATACCATGCATCTCCCTTCTCCACTCCCCAAAGCAGATACTAACAGTAGTGTTCACACAAACCATGCATCTCCCCTCTCCACTCTCCAAAGCAGATACTTACAGCATTGTTCACATATACCATGCACCTGCCCTCTCCACTCCCCAAAGCAGATACTAACAG
>JAOBAT010087161.1:0-18252 GCA_026413305.1 Hydrozoanthus tunicans
GAACAGCAGAAACGCCGAGTATACGGCACTTCAAAACAGCTCCTTTACTAGTCTTGCTTTTTTGCTGTCAGAAAGTTAAGTTGTATCAGTGATTGGTTCATCTTTATAGTGCGCACTCTCCACATTAGCTTTTTTTTATTTTTTAAAATATAGAAAATATATGGGGAAAAGTTTGTCTTTCTGTCAATCTGCCCAGTCAGCTGCATAAAAAGTTGACAAAACTGACTTGTTTGCTGTGAGAAGCATTTTCGTTATCAAAAATTCTGATGACAAACCAGGTTTTTTTTTATTTGGCCTTATGTGAAAACATGACTAAGTTTTGTAGAATTTCAGATTAAAACTGACCATGTATAAGGTTGAAACTGTATAACCCAGAGATATATTAAATTCAAAGTAATCAATTAATTTTCTTCTACTCTTGTGATCGTATGTCACTTTAGCTGAACCCTGGACAATGCTAGCTTGAAGCAAAAGAAGCAAAAACTTATAAAGTATAATCAAAAGTTTACAACAGATGCAGTTATAAAAACAACAAACAATTTGAAATTTTTTTAACTAGCTATGATCAAAGGGTATATTTCCTGTCAATTTGTTCATTCGATTGAGCACTTGGAAGTTTTGGACACCCAATGTTTTATTACATCTGTGAAATTTATCCAACGTCCTTTAGAAAAGATTGATACGAATACAAAACTTAAGCAACTACGAAAACCCATATAATTGCCATCGGGCGCCGGATAAGTGGATCGAACCATTCTAACAGTACACGAAGGGCAGACTTTGCGGTTTCCTTTCCCTAAACGCCCATAACGCCACAATATATATTGTCTATAGCTAGCTTTCCGAAAGCTGTTCATGCTAAAGTCCAGTTCGTCAGCGCGAATGTCGCATCTCGCTTTAATTGCCGTTTCTAGTACATTTTTATCGAGGCACAAGTTTTCAAACAACTTGTAGGAAGTAATACAATTCCTCAGTTTGCAGCACTTTTGCTCCTCTGGATTTTCCATCGAAATGCAGTGGCCACAAATGCACCAGTCGGGCAGTTCATCTGACATGGATGGCTCCGGATCGTAATCGTCGTCGTTTCCAAGGTTTACTTGGTTTTTGGCGTAATCAAGACTCCCTTTTCCTTTTGAAAGCAACTCGACCAAAAGTTCATCTTTCTTTTCAGCCGAAAGCTCACTGATAAACCTCTGCAAATACAACAAAATTCATTGTTGGAGTTCACATTCGGGGAGAACACAAAACCTGAATTTCGTGCAAGGCGGGAAAAAAACAAAAAACAAACCTTGATTTCCTCAACAGACTGCGAAATCTCTTCTCGATGCCTGTCAAAAGCACTGTGCGGTAGGTTTTGTGCATTTTCACGTTGAGTTGTCTCCTTCTTTCCGATTTGGCATTTCAGGCGACCTGTCCCACAACTGCAACCCGCGTTGCACTTCTGGTCTGCATTCTTGCACGGGCAACCAGCCGTTCGCCTGTTTTTCTTCTGGCTGCATTTTGATTTGCAACTGCACGTCTGTTTGTTTTTGTAAAAAAGTCATAAAGTAAGTAACATAGTGAAACTATCAATTCAAGACCAGATAAATAGTTGCAAGCAACTTATTCGAGCAAATAATAAGTTTGTAACTTACTACCGTTTGAGTCGCCAAAACCCGAGTTGGTCCAGTTTCTCCGTTTTCCACGCTTTCTTCCTCCCCCTCAGCCACAAAAGATCCATAAACGTTAACCCTAAAAGTTCCTTGGGGTTGAATTAGGTTTTCAATGTCTGAAGAGTCTGAAGAACAAGACGCCATCTTGACAACAACTGACAAAGCCACAACGTGAAGGTGATATATCACGTCCCGCTTCAGACACCAAATAAACAAAGGCGCAAAGCATTGTGGAACGTGACAAGGATTCTTTAAACAATCATACAGCCAAAACAAACAAAGAAAGATGGTGGACGAGCAACAACTGCGCAATTGTATACCGCACGGTTTTGACCAGGGCACGTGACCAAGAACCAACCAATCACAGTGATCGATTTGTCGAGTGAAAGTCTAAGTATATAACAATAGCACTTATTCCCTTCTGCAGCGCCAAAAAGAATATTTACTCATATTTTAATTCTATTTATAGTAGCAATGATCTTATTAGGCGGCCTGTTAAAAATTCTTTGAAAGTAAAAACAATTTCAAACAAGCCGGATTACTTATTGCACGCTTTCAATGAAAAGGCGATATTTCGTTGTTTTCTGTAACTTGTAACAGGCTACAAGCCTTCTTTGTCTTGACTTAACTCCACTCTTTATTCATGCAAGTTTTTCTCACTTTTAAACTTGAAAGTTTGCGCTGCTCTTGTTGCTTTCGATGTTTATAAAGTTTACACTTTATATAACAACAAAGCATATAAAGAATTATACAATAACGAAAGCACTCAGCCTTTTGTCTCAAGAATGTTGTCAAAGAATTATAGACCGACCCTTTTTTAGGCCTGACAATCATGAAACGAAATGCTTAACGTCTTGATTTTATGTTTCTCAACGTTGATGATGTTTTCAGTTTTGTTGGTCAGAGTACAGCTATACAAACTTAACAAGTCATAGACTTAATATGTAGCCACAACTACGGTGTTTGTCTACATTACAGAATATTTCAGTTTTTCTAGTTTTGACACTGGCTTAACTTTCGTGTTTTCATTAAAACCGATTTTTTTTATTTGTCATGTTTTCGAGTCTTTGTTACAAGTAGCATCATAGGCTTGTAAGTGAATTTTTAAATTATAACGTGCAGGAGATTAAACGTAGTTAATGAGTAGGACATTAGTCTTCTTACACCTATAAGATCTTGTATGTACTTGTGTTTGACCAGTGACATTTTTTTCTGTAAGTATAGTTGCAAAACCTTGGCCGGCTCGCTCCTACACCAAACCTGGTAACCATATAATAAGTGCTACAATATAGCAAACTTTGTTATCTCAGTAAGTCACGTGACGTATCTTATAGCTCACGTGACACTAGATCTTAGAAATTTTAAGTTTCTGTTTATTTTCTGTGTATGTTTGTCCTTCGCAGTCCAGCTAGTCCGCTAACGTCTTTCATTCAAACATTTTACCATGTGCATAACTAGTTTTGGTTAGATAAAACTGCCTCTCTGTTTTCTAGACAAGTAGTTGCAAAACCTTGACTCTCTCACCATGGCCTCGCTCCAGAGTATGCCAAAGGCCTGGTAACCATACAATTTGTGAAGGTTCACAGATACTACAATGTAGCAATATAGTGTTGTTCATTAACAAAATATAGTTTACATTAACGTAACAAAAGTCTTGCTGAGCCTTGGGTTGCACTGACTGCAACAGTGGCAGATTCGTGTTTTTACGAGGGCGCATGACTTCTATCACATGACGTTCACTTATAGCTCACGTGACACTAGATCTTCTGTTTGATTTTTCGTCTCACAGTCCAGCTAGTTCTGCTAACATCTTCCACTCAAACATTTTACCAGGTACATAACTAGTTTTGGTTAGATGAAAGAACCGAGCGTTGGGCTCTTAGATCACTTTAGAGATTTATAATCTAAAAATCATTACCATCTTAAAAGATGTTTAGAGTTCGATTCATACGGTAAACATGCAAAACTCTTTAACAATAATTAATTAACAGTGAATAATATGCTATGCAAATAGAAGTCAGAAATCTAGCTAGTATATAACGATCAATAACAAATGATTATTGCCCATGCATCTAACTGAAGAAACACAAAAAGAACCAACCTATGAGCGTAATTGTATTTTAAAACTGAAATATGAGTGCATGGCATGTTCAAATTCTTTCTTTGTACTTGGAAGGGTCTTTAGAGCTACATCGGGTCAGTAACATTAGAGGCCGACAGTTTTTACAAGCTTAAAAGGGCGCTTCGCGTGCAAATGTGCACGACACGACAACTAAGATATTTGTAGAATTAAGATTAATTATCTTAATCAACCAATCAGAGAGAATCAGTGAGTCGGCAGCGTCTGTTTTAAAAGGGGTGCACGTACGCCATCGGGAGCTATCAGTATTTGGCTTCCTGGACCAACATCCCAGACGCAACGGGGAAGAGAAAAAAGATGAGTTACAACAGAGCATTTTGGTTTGGTTTTGTCGTTTTTCTGCAAGCCTTGCAAATTGTTTAATTTCTGGTGCAGGTAAAGTCGATGAAGCGTGATTGAAATGACTTCTGTGATTTTATCGAGAGAAAATAAACGATGCGCACATACAGGGTACTATATATATATATATATATACTATACTATATCCAAATCTTTGGCCATTTATTCTTTATTAAATCGGAAAAACCATTTAACCTGAATTAATCCCGTTGTTTATGTAAGCTCATTTGAGCCGTTTGGCTCTGGGACAAAGTTTTGCCAAATCAAACTTTGAAAAACGGTTTTGCCTCTAAAATGTCAAAAATTCTGCGCATCAAAACTGAGAAAATTGATCTTTCTTTTGTAGTAAAGTGTCGGGTATTTTTGTATTGATACACAGCACAGTGTTTCTTAAATGAAAACAACAGAGATATATATAAAAGAAGCTGTAGTTAAGGTCAATAAGCGACAAGAATTGGTTTGTGGTTTATTTTGGCATTCGAAGACACACTCATCAAATTGGATCAAAGATAACCAACACAATGTCTATCTAACTGGTTTTAGGCGGAAGATAAATGTACTTGGCAGCGAACAGAAAGTTTTGGAGTAGATCTGTGACTGAGTTGTGTACAGTTCAAGGCCGGGCTGCGAGTTTTAGGTAGTTCCAGCTTTTTGTTTTGTTTCAAAAGTGGGACACTTTGCAATGCTTGTATAATCCTTTATGCCTGCTGTGAATAATCTGTTTTCCTAAAATAATCACAATACATTTAACCATTTAAGGTCTTATTAAAACATTCCGCTTTCGGCAGGTATACTGAATAATCGGGCAATTTTTAAATCCGTAGATATTTTGAGACCAACTTGAAAATTGCTTAACTTCCTCGTTTGATTCTACAAAGAGTATACGCGGAAACGATTACTAAGCTGTCTGGACATGGTCGGAGATGGCCCGCTGGTGAAATTTTGCACCAAAGTAGAGTCTTGTTCCCAGGGCTTTCCCTACCAACGGAAGATGAGCTTCACTCATAAGCAAAACCCCGGGAACGACGTTGTATATTTTGTGATGAACTGTGTTGTAGACAGCGGGAAAAAAGTTGTATATGAAGTGAGTCGCTAAGTAAATTTAACCAATTTGTTGACATTAATCGACGAAAAATATTTGGAATCTGGTTTTTCAATTGTTAAACCTTTCATTGTATGCAAAATACCCCGGCGATTTTACAACAACTCATGACAATAAAAATACTATTGTTCATTCTGTTTTAGTTGAACAAATCGTTTTCAAAGACAAAAGGTTTGAGACGCTTTTCGAGGAATCAATGAAGTAATAAAAGTGAAGTCAATAAGCTAATTTTTTTAATGAAAATGTTCAATTGTCTCGAGATGAGGAACGCCATGTTTCGATTATCAACTGCTAGCCTTCTTAAGGCGATGTATAGACTTTAATCTTGTTAGCTTAAATAAGCATTTCTTGACTAAATAAAATTGAAATTAAATTAAAATTAAGATCATTGAAATCGGATTGGCGCGTTAGGAAATGCCCGCGGTTTCTCGAAAGGATCTACCAAGTGTTTGATGTTTGCGCACAGTCGCAAACTTTAGAACCTTCAATCAGACTGCATTAAAACTGTATAAATAACCTTTAGTTATACGGTCTCCAGACTCGACTAGTTTTACACTACTTCTGGCGACCCTGCACTTTTAATTACGCAGTGAGATTTTTGTAAACAGTTATTAAGACAAGGCTTAAGTGCAAATAAATGATGATGTTGTTGATGTTCTGGTCGCTGGCAAAGCCGGCTTAGGTATCTGGATGCCGTGTCCCTGTTGATGTTGCTTGGTTAGAGCTGAATCTGAAGATCATGGTCTACACAACGCCTGACGAAGGTTAGCAGTAAGCAGTCGAAGCGTTGCAGCCCTCAACGACTCATATATATACATCGCGAGGCAGATGATTTTCTCCAAGTATCCTTATAGTAAATATACTTTCGCGCGCTCTGATTGGTTCCATGCAAAAACTGTAAATACTCAAGCCTAGTTTCTGTTTTGAGACGACTCCTTTAGAGATAAACTTGTGGTTAGATTTGATAAATAAACTGTCAACGCCGTAAATGAAGTTGAGAAGCTGACGTTTCGAACGTTAGCCCTTCGTCTGGGCATCTGAAAAAGTGAGGAGAATAAAAGGTCTTATATAGCTAGCAAATGAGTACGAATATGCAATGAGGTGAACGGCGGTTGGTAAAAAGTAAAACCGAATTAGAACCAGGCAAGTGAAAACCGCTCATTAGTTCCATTCGAAGCCAAGGTGCGAAGTTTGAAAATACATTTTTTTTCCTTTCTTCTGCGCGACTCATTAAAGCCATCGTGGAGAGAAGTTCTGGTAACTGGACTCCGCCAGATGGCCAATTTGCTTCTGTTGACCTCTTTGTACGTAAATGTTTTTTAAAAACTATTCACCTCTCGTTTAGAAATAGTCTAGGAAGAGGAAACTCTCGAAATGAAAGATTCAGCCATTCCCTTAAACACAAAAAAGGCAACGAAATTTGGTATTTCTGTATTCACATGTAGAATGAAAATTGTTTTACCACGAAATTTTAAGAAAAGGCACAACAATTAAAGTGAGCGCGCGAATTTCTTACTTTTTTAACTAGCGTGCAAAAATATTATGAATAAAGAATTGGGTTCGAGCTTGGCGCATATAAACTTATACCCTTATTTATTTGATTGATTAGGTCTATACTTAAACAATTATCCACTCCAGTGTTGATGCCTAACCTTCCCCTATTCACATCCCTAACCCTCCAGTCAGTTCGCATTCATATCTTTGATTTCTTATATCGAATGCGTCATTTGCCTATCTACCCTACCTATTTGCCATCTATTCTCCAATCTTTCAACTTATCCTTGAATATCACTAATATACCACAAATATTTAATCAACATCTCTTGTATCGAAACAGTTCTCAGTGCAGAAGCAAGAAGCAGAACAAACAGTGCAGCCTCAAACTCTACATTACAAGGAAAAACAACTTGCACGAAAGCCGATCTTATTGTCAACATCACCAAGGTTAAAGCGCACAGCGTTGCTAAACAGTCTGGCCTTTCCTGGTTGACGACCATCTTCTCGCCGGTTGTGTTCAACCTTTATCACTGCCAAGGGAGGTGTTCCTACGTGGATATGCCTCAAGGGAAGATCAGCAACTATTTGTTCGTGTGCAAAATATTACACGAGAGGGTACCCCAGCGTAAGATTGGCAACCCCAGTTGTATTGCGACCAAGCTAGCTCCCTTGACTGTCTTTTACAAGGAGGAGAATGGCAAGATGGTTAAACGTGTTATACCTGACATGATTGTAAAGGAGTGCGGCTGTGTATAATCGCCGTGTTGTCAGAAATTCTCATAATCTGAACGTTGGCTGCCTAACTAACTTTCGATGAACTGTAACAGAAATTATTAATTTTAAACAAAACCCGTAACTGCAGTTTACTCTTTGTGGATTGTTTAATTAGAAAGTTTAGCAAGTAATACCTTACTCTTAAGATTTTCTCATTTAGATTTTGGTCATTCACCCTTGCAATTGTATGGCATTTTTGCTTGTTTTTCTGTATTTTTTCTGTTTGTTAATCCTTTGAAGCTAGAATATTCTAGCATTCTGATTGAACCTGAAAATTCCAGCAAGTTTGCGCCATTATACTTTAATAACCGTTTGATTTTTCTCAATGGTTGACAGTTTATAGAAGTAATCAGTTCTAGGACTTCATTTTTGTCTTCTTCCGTATTCAGTGGTATCCAGCTAGTGTCAAGTAAAGTGTTGTAGTTTGTTGGTGTTCTTTAAAAACAAACAGGCAGGTAGAATAAGCATGAGCGTTAGCGCTAGAAAAGGTCGTAAAGTCGGGTCGTTTAGCAAGTAGAATAACTCAAGGGTAAAATTTAGCAAAGAGAAGCAATTTGACAAAATGAAAATGCATCTTCGTGTTTTCCGCTTTTAATAAATCCCCTTCGCCGAGTTTAGTCAGAAACAAATTATGAGTTCTATCTTTGTAAGGCAATCTCCGGCGTGACAAAATAAAAATGCTTTCTTTGTGTTTTCTGCGTTAAATCCCCTTCGCCGAGTTTAGTCAGAAACAATTTATGGGTTCTGTGTTTGTAAGGCAATCCCCGGTTCAGTTGAGTAGTACCGTAGATTTAAGCAGATTAATTAACCACTGTTTTCATATAACACTGCAGCTTCTCGTCTTTCCTCGGGCGATTTAATTCATCTATTTAGTAACCTACTGAGCATTTTGATCTGTTTTAGAAAGTAAGTAAATAGAGGTGACTAGAAGTCAGCAGCTAACGACGCCAGCTGTGGCATCTACTCGAATCTATACTTGTCGGCCGTAAAAAAGAAGTTTAAACAAGATTAATTAGTTTAGCCCGGCTAAGATGATTTGCCGGAAGAACAGTATTAAAACTGTTTATAATAAAACTGAGCCATATTTACGCCGAAAATAAACTTTATTAACAGTTAATCCAATTTTGTTTTATGTAACATGTGTTCTGGTTCTTTTTTGCGAATTTGAAACAGAACACACGATCGGGTAACTTACTCAGCAGTGCTCTCATTGGTCGCACTCACAAGACGGCGATAAGTAACGAGGACGGGAACAAAATTAAAAAACACTTTTTTTCCTTACCCGTTTCGATAACCTATGGCTATTTGCTTTCCCTTTTTTCCGAGTTTCGCTTTTTGAACAGTAAAAGATTAAAACTTCCTTTCCTGAAAGTAAATGAAGTTAGTCGAAAAAACTTCAAAGTTGAGTTCTTTTCAAAAACGCGCGCGCAGCAAGAACGGTGCATTTCAGCGTGCAGCTATTGTATTCACTTAAATGGTTTCTGTCGCCCCCCTAGCTCGTATCTTACGGTCCCTAATATTTATGCAATGGAGAACACAGAGTAGCTGCACGGTTTTCTGTCATTGAAACAAGCATACAATAAGAGCAAAACCAGAAGTCCCAAAGCAACGCTTTCAGGATATACGAATTCTAAAAAGAAACCATACGGCGACATAGTCTATGTCTTTAATTCTAAGTCATAAAATTAACGCGTTCTTCATGCTATTAAGAAGGATGACTGAGTAACCCAAATCTCCTCGACCGCTCTGTTTCGGCGGCCTTGAAATTTACAAAACAGTTTCTTTCTTTCCTCTCATTTTATTTTTCAGTCTTAACATAAAACCATCACAACACAACTATTCTCTCTTTAGCGAAATAAAGGGTCATAAAACCGAAATACGGGACTTGACAAATGTGTTCCTGTCTTGTCCAGGATTATTTAGACAAAATCTGGTGCGGTTTTGACCCTTCTGGGTGTGTGGTTTATTTTCTCGTACATCACTTGGCTATACCACCAATTTTGATTAAAACACTTTTAGTTTAATCATCTGAGGGGCCAAAATGTTACTGGCCATTTTAGCCCCTCGGACGATTAAACTAAAAGTGTTTAACTAAAATTGGTTTTTAAGGTAGAAGAAACCCTCTCAAAAGCTCTCAAGATTGCTGTTTAAAGCAGATAAGCAGATAACTATCTGCTTGCGTCCACTCTGTGGCCAAATTACTGAGTGTATTTGAGAACTCAGGTTAAGTGATGAAATCACTAAGTACTGTTTGAAGTGTTTTTTGTTCAAAAGCATAACAGATGACGACAGCTTGCTTCTCGCCCATGCAGTTTAACTTTTCAGGGACCAGCCGAACAATGAAAACATCTTATATCAATGCCATAATATTTAATTTGCCTCTTTTCTCGTGCAGACAAGAGACTTTTCAGTTACAAAGATAGTTTCAAGGCAGTGTTTATGGAAAACAGAAATGATAGCTACAGTAAAAACAACTAAACTTTCCCGCACCGCCAAATTGTTATTCATATACTGCCTCGGCCAACAGTTTGGACAATTTTTCTAACAATCTTTCAGCCGCGGACACAATGATATCGTGCGATATACCAGCCACCGGAAAAGGGGTTTATTACTAAATATATTGTAGAGCAGAAGATCCATTTTACTATGATTTAGTCGGCGACTCCGTGAGGCGATATTACTACCTTCTCGAACGTTCCAGGGTAACTATTAATTAAGTATGGGTGAGTACGGAGATGCAATACACTTTTTTCTAACCCAATTTTCCCTTCTGCGCGCCGCGCTAAAAAAAATATATACTCCGCGCCATATGTTAATTACAGTTCTAATGACAATGATCTTAATTCGGCCTGCTGAAAATTCTTTAAAAGTAAAAACAGCTTCAAATAAGCCGTCGGATTACTTTTTGTACGCTTTGAATGAACACGCGACCTTCCGTATCTTTCTGTAACTTGTAAGAGTCTACAAACCTTCTTTTGTTTTAGTGACTTAACTCCACTCTTTATTTATACAATATTTTGTCACTTTTAACTTGAAAGTCTGCGCTGTTCTTGTTGCTTTTGTTTTTAAAGTAACGACGGAAACATGTACGATAGAATTATACAATAACAAACACACTCAGCTCTTTGTTTCGAGAATGCTTTTAAAGCAATATAGACCGATCAGTTTTTAGGCCAAAATCATGAAACGAAATGATTAACGTCTTGTATTTATTTTTCTCAACGTGGATGATGTTTTCAGTTTTGTTAGTCAGATTACAGCTTACAAGCTTTATTGCAGGTTCAATTCTTTCTTTGTACTTGGAAGGGTCTTTAGAGCTACATCGGGTCAGAAACATTAGAGGCCGACAGTTTTTACAAGCTTAAAAAGCCGCTTCGCGTGCAAATGTGCACGACGAACAAGAATTGCAAAGAGTTTGAAATGGGATCGGCGCGTTAGGAAATGCCCACGGTGTCTCGAAATGATCTGCCAAGTGTTTGATGTTTGCGCACAGTCGCAGGCAAAGCTTTAGATATCTGGATGCCGTGTCCCTGCTGATGTTGCTTGGTTGGAGCTGAATCAGCAGATCACACTTTACACAACGCCTGACGAAGGTTAGCAGTATTGCAGTCGAAATGTTGCGGTCCTCAACGACTCATATCAATCCGATTGATACCAGAGGATTTATTCTTTAAATGTAATCGACTGATTGGTTTTTATCAGGTCAAACAAAGTACTTATTATTATTATCATTATTATTATTATTATTATTATTATTATTATTATTATTATTATTTATTTGTTTTATAGAGGCGCAAACAAGGCGCCTGATGCCCGACTAGACGTTCATGCCCGCGGGTTTTGGGATAGACAACAATCTGCATTCTTCGACGTTCGGATATGCCACCCAAATGCAGATTCGTATCGAGAACTGTCTCCCAAACAAATATTACAGCTACATGAAAACGAGAAGAAGAGGCAATACTGCAGACGGGTTCTGGAAGTAGAGCAAGGGACATTCACGCCATTAGTTTTTACAAGCACAGGTGGAATGGCAGATGAATGCAAGAGATTCCACAGCCGGCTCGCAGAACTACTTGCGTTGAAGAAAGAAACAACCATATCTTGGATAAGGGCCAAAGTATCCTTTGCCATCCTACGATCAGCCTTGCTGTGTCTCAGAGGAACCAGGAGAAAGAGAAGAGCAGCCAATATATCTGACATTGATATCACATCAGAAAGTGCGCAAGCCAGAATTTAAGCAGTAATATTTTAGCTATCGTACATATTATTTTAACTTTTTATATTTTTCTCTTTCCTTTTTATTTCGGTCGAAGCCAAGATTATTAGAATAGATTTGTCCATACAACAGAGTAGCTGAGAGTGTATTGTAATTTTGATTAGGATGTGTTTTAACGGATTAAGTCGAAATATTTTAGCGCTTTTAGATCAACATTGTAAATGACTTGTATTTGATTATATAATAAAGGGGTTATTATTATTTTTAAAAACAAAAAAAAAAAATTATTTTATTATTATTATTATTATTATTATTGTTTTTATTATTATTATTAATTATATATTGAACATCACTAATACATCACAAATATATAACCAACTACTCTTGTACCGAAACAGTTCTCAGTGCAGAAGCAAGAAGCAGAATAAATAGTGCAGCCTCAAACTCTACATTACAAAGAAAAACAACTTGCACGAAAGCCGATCTTATTGTCAACATCATCAAGATTAAAGCACACAGCGTTGCTAAACAGTCTGGCCTTTCCTGGTTGACGACCATCTTCTCGCCGGTTCTGTTCAACCTTTATCACTGCCAAGGGAGATGTTCCTACGTGGATATGCCTGAAGGGAAGATCAGCAACTATTTGTTCGTGCGCAAAACATTACACGAGAGGATACCCCAGCGTAAGATTGGCAACCCCAGTTGTATTGCGACCAAGCTAGCTCCCCTGACTGTCTTTTACAAGGAGAGGAATGGCAAGATGGTTAAACGTGTTATACCTGACTTGATTGTAAAGGAGTGCGGTTGTGTGTAATCGCCGTGTTGTCAGAAATTCTCATAATCTGAACGTTGGCTGCCAACTAACTTTCTCTGAACTGTAACAGAAATTAATTTTAAACGAACTCCGTAATTGCAGTGTCGCTAACAGAAACGATCATCAGACATGAATCACCTAAACTGGTAATCGTTTCAGTGATTAGGGCTCGCAGAATTTCAATATAAACAAGCCTTTGTATACGTACTTAAAATGTTCCCACTGTATTTCCAAATGCCGGCATAAGACAAATGTTACGGGGCTGATTAAAAACTTCAAATCTTTCACCCGCCCGTAATTCCTAATCGTCCAAACAATTACGGGTTCAATAACGGGCGCTAGGATAAGCTCAGTATATGGTTAAGTTGCCCTTTAGACTTTACTGTTCGTGACAAATACTACTATAGCTACTGTTATTTTCACCGAATTGTAATTTGATAAATGTTCGTGGAAAATACTAGTTATAACCCGTTAGATAAGAATTGCCAAGCCACTGAACGAATTTATTTTAAGATCTACCGACACCGAAAGAATTCAAATGTCTGGAAGTGTAGACCTACATGCACGCTTTCCGCTAGATTGTTCCTTCTTTTGACTATTCATTTGCAACTGTCAGGAACTGCGTTATGGCGACGTGAGCAAAAATAACTACACGCTTTTCCTTTTATAAGAACGACTTTATAAGAACAACAAGGCTCAGATTAGCCAAAATTTAAGAACAAGTTAAGAACAAGCCGAGGCTCGGGGCTCGATTGAACTATTTTTTTTAGCTTAACAAAAAATGTTTTTTGCTTTTTTTTTCTTTTAATCATTTTCATATATGAAACCAGTCCTGGGATAGTCACTGGAAATCGTCTCGAAAAAATAAATTAGGGGATGAATTGATCAAGAATACACCCGCCAAGCAATCCGTTCTCAAATGCATGTATTGCAGTACCTTAGACTAAACTTTGTTTTTCGATTTAAACCACCCATAGAAATAAGAACAATTTAAGAACAATTTGAGGCTCAAATCGCCAAAAATGTAAGAACAATGAGCCTCGGCCAAATTTACTGGTTCTTATAAAAAAAAACGTGTATAGTATTCAAACAAATAGTTTTGTAAAGATTTAATCTGATCTTCAATTAGTCAAACGCCGTATAACATAGCTGCAAAATGCCACGAGCCCTGGCCCCAAAAAATAAGGCAGTTACATTTCCGATCAATGGTCTCAAGCTTTAATTAGCAAACTGAAAATTTAATTAGTGAAGAAGAGGGAGTTTGAGGCCATGGACAGTCAGAAGACCGGGTCCAATTGTCACCGTTGGTAAAACAGATGTTTTAAATTTTGTTTGAAAACGAACTCGTGGTGATTCGGTGTATCAACACAGTTAAACTGTGCCTTGCCAGCCACAAGCGAGTCCGTAGATGTTTTAAGCGTCCTATTCGGAGGCAGCGTGGCGTAGTGTTCTGCGTGCGGTCAACAATCTCTAAACCACCTTTTCCCTCAGCGATCCTAACAAATCCACCGGACGTACGCTAGTAAACAGTTCGGTCTGCCTAATGTTCTCTTTAACAGCTTGTGAGTGATAACAACTTTTCCAAAAGTTAAAAACGCAGCTGAGGCATCTCAACTTTAGAACGAGTTGCATTAAACGAGCGTTTGTAAGCAGTTTTTATTTTTTCGCCGTCCTTAAGCATGGAGGGAAATTTGACCATTTCTTCCATTTCAACGTTTAGCTAGATAATGGATTCTGGGACAATCGATATCGTACCTGAAAGACTAAAACACACAAATACTGGAAACCTTTGAAACAGTGTAAAAACAAATTAAAAATGAAAGTCCACAAAAGCCCTTTATTCTTTATTTTGGAAATCTCAATAAACATTGTTCAAATCAAACAGTTGATTATGATTTATCGTTTAAAGCAATTGAAACTCTAAACTTTGAATAATTTATCAACGGCAATTAAACAATGGTCGCTTTTTTATCTCTATATATTAAACACATTATTTTCGTTTAATTTAATCGCGTCTTCGACCTCTTAAACTAGCTTGTTTGATTACAAAAACTGTGGCCATCTCTGGTAAACTTGCACCGCTTAAGAATTTAACTGAAGGTTTGCGTATACTCTAGCCGGAAGACTATAAAATTGCCACAAGAAAATTGTTGATAACAATGACACATCGAAATTAAGACTTTCTTAATAATTAATGATAAGTTTGAGCGTCAGCATCACATATCGCTTGGAGCAGTTCATCAACAAAACACCACGTACTCTGTGTCCATCTCAAAACAACCGCGTTACCCGGCGCTGCTCCCAGCGTAAACCAGTCTGTAAGTCACCTCCAAGTCCGAGTTTGAACAAGTTCTTGTACTAAATTAACACGTTCATGAAGCAATGGGAATTTGGTAATATCTAAGAAGAGCGAACCGAAGAAATATCGACAGAACTGCCTTTTTTGTTCTTTTCCCTCTCAAGCTCTCAAGTAACTTCAGTGCAAGGCAGAGGATGCCCAGCGAAAACCTCGCCACAGCTCGGAATCGCACTAAAACCACAGTCGGTCTCGTCTTTAAAAAGTTACAGACACTAAAAGTTCAGCTGCAACTTGTTGCTCAGGATGTGTGCGATTTAAAGGAATATTATGCGACTGTAGATGATCGCTTGGAAGTTCTGCAAATTGAGCGTAACTACATTGGCCACAGTTGTTCCGTCTCGCGTAGGACTAAAGCGTGACAAAGGGCTGTCGTTACTTAGAAGTGACAACTTTCGTGACCAACTTTTGTGAGGTCTCCGGATGTAACAGCTCAATATGAACTCAAGATCAGTCGAGTTATTTTGGCAAGGAAAGTAATGTCTACAATTTGCAACAATGGAAATCTGGTAAAAAATCAATTCGTTTGTAAAATAGAAAGCAGACTTATATAGCAGCCGTCCACAAAACGTTTCGCTCAGCTGTGCTCACCGTCGTGTTGGCGGCGGCGCAATGGCCAAGCGGTTGGCCGTGTTTGAGTCAACCCAAGAGCTGTGTGGTCGACCGACCCCGGTCAGTCGGCTTACGACTCTGCTGTATAAAAGGGTACCAACTTCTGTTGGAGGCTAACCCGCGATGGCCTAAATGTGCCGTCGTGGGGAGGGTGGTGCGGTTTGGGGGGGATGGGTTGAAACATGTCACCCGCTAATTCTGCAGAAACTGGATAATTGGTCACCAGGCTTTTAGCTTTATCAACTCCAACCGCTGGCAGTATTTAGCCATGAAATTAACCTTCATCGCCGGCAGGTGACACTTTTTTTGATTTTCGTCTTCGCCTAGCCGGACCACTCGGAAAAAATATTGAAAACCAAAAAGTAAACGAGATATCGACTGCACACCTGTGCAACTCCCTGGTATTTTTTTCCCTTTGGAAATAATACTCAGCTGACTTAGCTGTTGTTGACCGACCAAAATATCCCACTGCATTGGTGTTATAATCGGCCAAGGAAAGTCAGTTACAAGAATAATTTCCAGTTTATGGAAACTTGGCTGGAGTTTTTGAGCTCTGCTATTAAAGAAAACCCTTATTGTCTTGTACCACTGTTATTGCAGCCTCGCTTGATAGCGTAATCTCTCTGCTGAACATCGTATCGATTATTTTTAACTGTAGCCTGCAGGCCCGTCTTGTAAGTCTAAATTTCGCATTGCGGTCGAGCCGTGGCAAGTTTTCAGCTACAGCCCAGTTAGTGGGGCCAGTACTCGTCATGTAATTGCAAATGAATGGTCATTATATTAATTAATATCAACGTTTTAAAAGTTTGAAAGAATTTAACGATCATATCGTTGAAAATGAACAAGGATATGCAAACCACAACAAATGAACACGGTACACCTTCATAGTATTGTACTTTGATACAAGTTTACAATAACAATAGTTATGTAGCTAAACTAGTCGCATTGGCCAGATTGAAAATACAGGAATAAGGATTTACAGTGTGAATATTTATGTTTGAGCTGCAAGCACCAAGGTGGCAGGTAATCTCCAGCTAATAATTCAGATAACTGGCGAACTATGAAGGCATGCAACACCTTAATATCTTGAATTATACCAAGTAGATCGCCTGCAACTCTTCGCATTTTATTGAGAGAAGCTATATGAATAAGAACAAGACGAACATAGCAATGATTTTCATTAAGGAATAAAAGATGTTCAAAACGGTTTCTGTCATATATGTTTGTAACTGTTTTGATTTTTCTTTCGAGATTTTTCATTCTTGCTTTGTACATTCGTTTACGAGTCTCTCATTAGAAAAAAAATCAAACTATAATGAAAAAAAATTCAAAAGCAAAACTAAGTCAAAACGACATCTTCTTACCGTACCGGACTAACAAAACACCATCAAAATGCAGCCGATATGTCTCTTTTACCCTTGGTACTACAATACCCAGTTTACCAAACTACCCTATATCATAATGCAGCCGGTAATGTGTCTTCTACCCTTGGTCTTATGGTACCAAACTTACCCTAAAAACCCCCTCGTCATGCAGCTGCTAATGAATTTTCTACCCTAGACCTCTGTCGGCATTGCAAGTTCCTCCACCAGCAGATTCGTTTGCAAAGCGCTCCATAGAGTTTCAGTTTCTAACCCCAACTACATACAGTACTGATCCGTTTTAAGCCTCTTTCCCAAGGTTATCTCACCCAGCCGAACAAACACGTTCAATAGCTTGCTAGCTAGTTTCCTCTCTACTTTATTCCCAGCATAACAGAAGCCCCGAAAACCCCATCGCACGAGTACACGAGTAATCGACAAGGGTAACAAAAGGTTGTTAACGTCTTGCTGGAGGATTTTAGCGTACACCAAAGTAACAATCGCCATAGGAAGAGTAGCAAACCAGTTTCTGCTAAGTGTAAAAATTTCGTAGCATCTTGCTGAAAATGGATTGAGTGATCGTTGTAAGCAGGTTCAGGTTTTTGTTAGAGATTGAGTTGAACGGACAAGAAGTCTAAGGCGCAGAGCAATGCCGCGATTCGTCACAGCAACTCGTCCTTAATGTCGTCACTACATACACTTGACAAAGCATTCCACGTCATACAAGCTCCAACACCTGTGTGAGGAAAGAAAAAACAGACAGGTTTCAGGTATCTATGGTACAAAAGGGCTTTAGGAAGTGGCTAGGAAAAGCTAGGTGACGAAAGGCTCTTTTCCGGTCAAACTTTGTGCAACGGGTTTTGTATTGTTGTTATAGTGTTAAAGTATTTAATGTTTTCCGATCAATCTGTTTTCCAAACTAACCCTTTCCTAATCTTTACTCGAGCTTCAACTTAACTCAACCTTAACTCTAACACAAGCTAGTTCAAGATAATGGTAAGTTTTCTGTATCATTTCCAATTTCTGGGAACACCCATCCTTATAGTTAAACCACTATATCCAAATCTTTTCTGATCAAGATTTCGGGTTTGGGAGGAACTGTAACAGTACAGCTCTTGAACTTCTACACCAGAGAAACCCGCAATCACCACCGCTGTGGAGAGAGTGCGACATATTTTATGAATAAACTCTAATCTCAGACACAAAGTTGCACAAAAGATTACCTTGATTGTACCTTGACTATTGGCTGCAACAATTACATTAGATCCCTGTAAAACAAACGGAAATCTCAATAATGAAAATAATAATAATAATAATAATAATAATAATAATAATAATGATAATAATAATAATAATAATAATAATAATAATAATGATAATGATAAT
>JAOBAT010087172.1:4136-18252 GCA_026413305.1 Hydrozoanthus tunicans
TTATCATTTTCTCGATATTCTTTCCCATTTCCAGCCCCTCCTTCTTGCTCTCTTTCTGTCTTTCCACAACTCTTTCCCGCATCTTTTCCTTCCTCTTTTTCTGTCTCTTTCCCTCTTCCTTTTATCATTTTCTCGATATTCTTTCCCATTTCCAGCCCCTCCTTCTTGCTCTCTTTCTGTCTTTCCACAACTCTTTCCTGCATCTTTTCCTTCCTCTTTTTCTGTCACTTTCCCTCTTCCTTCAATCATTTCCTTGGTTTTTCTTTCCCATTTTTCTGCCCCTCTTCTTTTCCCTCCTCATTCCTCCTCCTGTTCATCATCTATTTTCTTCCCTTTTTTACCATAACATAACTAATTCTCCCTATACTTTGACTCCTCTTTCTGTCTTTCAAAACCTTGTTTCTTTCTCCTTTCCATCCTCCTTTTCCATCCCTTCCCTTTTCTCTTCCTTCTTTCTTTCCTATCGCCTGCTTCTCCTCCTTTCCTTCATTCCCTCTTCCTTTCCTTCATTCACTCTTCCTTTTCCTGTCCTCTCTCTTTCTCCTTCATCTTCCCCTTTCCTATATCCTTCCCATCTTTCCCACCCTCCTTCTCCTGTTTCCCTACTCTGTTCCATCTTGCTTTTCCTTTTTGTGTCCCTCCTTCTTACTCATTCCCGTATTTTCCTGTTTTGTTTCTTTCATTTTCTTCTTTTTTCTCTTTTCCCTTTCTCTTCACTTCTTTTCTTTCATTTGCTTCTCTTTGTTTCGCTTTCCTTTCCTCGTCCATTTTCTTTTCCATATACCTCTTTCCATGTCGCCTACTCCGCCTTCTTGCTTCGCACTTCTGTCAGGTTGAATTTTTTAACAGTCATTGTCCATCATTGCTCTAAGTAATGAGAACATTTGGACATAGTAGCACTGTTTGATTATATACTAAAGCAATTATATACTAACCTCAATTTTGTTTCGTATAGATTGCAACATTTTTTAGGACGACAATCCTCCCGCTGTTGAACCTGAGCGAAATTCAAGAAATCGAACTCTTGTCTGGTTAGTGTTTAAGAATTCAGTATTACGTGCTTTTGTACGCTTGTTTTTTTTATGAACGCAAACATTTTAATCTCAGTGTCTTGGTATCTAGCCTCACCAAGAGAGATGTAACTTGGCATTGAGTGTTAGGAGCCTTACTTTGAATATCGCCAGTTAAGGAGAGTTTTGCTTTCCATCTTCAATCGTTTTTCTGGTTTGATCAATTTCCATTTTTTCATTACAAAATTGATTCCTTCTTGTGTGTCATGTAAGCCCGTAAGGAGAAGTTAGGTTAGGAATAGATGGGCTGAAGGTTTCAAAAGTAACACAGCAATTAAAAAAAGAAGGCATGGGTGGCCAAAACTTGAAGAAATTTATTAAACCAGTACTTTCTTTTATATACTGATTACTCCACTTTACTCCATTTTAAGTTTTTGTTTTTTGCGCTTTGTATCATTTTATTTCCCCTTCCCGACTGTCCAATCTTGATAAAATATCTATATTCTGTTCATTTTTGTAAAGGTGCACAGTCTAGGTTATGTCCGTAGTTCACAAAGTTTGAGTCCTATGAAGTGTTGTAAAGAAACTCAAGGAACATTAAGATCGTTTCACTGTAATAAATCGAACTTATAACTGAAAAAGGCCGTCAATTTAATCTTCTTTAGTCTCCATTCAATTTAGCCCTACCCACCTCACTCTTGAGTTTAACTTTCGAAAGAACAATATATGTAAGCAAAATCGAGGCTGTTAGGGCTTATTTTAATGTAGACAAAATTAAATTTTAATTAGACCTAATTTGAATTAGGTCTATATAGACTATAACACTATTGATATTTCGAGTGTTTAAGAATTTAGTGCACAAAAGTTGCTTGAACTACCGCTTGTAGTAGTGCATGCAGACTCATATCCCAGCAAATACTCAAGGACTGCTCTTAGTCGTCACGATAGGGTTGATAAACGACTGGAACAAGTTTTGATTATTAACACAAACTGTTTTTCCAACAGACGCTTTACAAGAAGCGTGCGAGAGAATCCGAGAGCTCATTCCAGAATTCAACAACAAAGTTATCCAGCATATTGCAGGGAAATCAATCCAAGCTCTTGATGCAGCCAAGAACATTCCACGAATGTACCGGCGGACAAATAAGGAGGTTGAACGAGCTTGTAATTTTGTTGTTCTCGTTAATAAAAGAGCAACCACCGTTACTTATATTAGCACTTTCAGTCCCAGTTGTACTAGTAAATTCTCCCAACTTGAGCTATTACTTTTTATTGAACAAGTTTGGGAGAATTTGACTTTGGCATCTTCTGTTGTTTGCTTTCTTTGATCAATTCTCATTTTTTATTACTAAATGTCTTATTTTGTACGTGTATTGTAAAGATAAGTTAGATGTTGATAACTGCCTGGGACTGAAAGGGTTAACCCACAGCCCAGTGTCGTACTACAGCAAAACCCCGGTAGTTCGAACTCTGGTAGGTAGAACTTCCTTTTTATTCGAACAAAATCCGATTTCCTCAGGATTTTCTCTTGATACGAAATCGGGTTAACTTAGAACTCCGATATTACTAACCTCATAACTCGATTTGTTTTTCTCTTTCCAAACGAAATTCAAACTAACTGGCTATATTTTGTTATGGGCCAAATCAAAATTTTCTTTGAGAGCAGGAATGTATGTCGGAGTTTCTTTAGTTAAACTCCCTATAAACCTTACTTTTTAAGTTCCAGTTGAAAAGTAGAACCTTTTAATGGTAATAATTTTCCAAAATAAAACCTTTTCTCGCCGTTCCAGTTACATTTTTTGGACTTGCAGCGTGCAATGATGACGTAGCAGGAGGCATATGACGTAGCACGAGGCATGAAGCAGAGACAATCTTTTTTATCTCATAACGTTGGATTCTGGCTGCAACAGTCGCATTGTTATAACTTTAATCAATGAATTATTCCCTTGAAATTGTTTGAAATAAAAGTTTTATGACATTTTTTGACATAAATGAATTTTTTAAACAAAAACCACATAACTCACCGCTGCTACGTCACAGGTTACCAGTCCCCGGCCTGCTCGGTCAAAATTTACATTCCAATCTTTTTTTGATTATAAAAAGCATACTTAGACGTAGAAATTTTTTTTTGGTTTTTCGAATTTTGAGTTCACAGATGACCACAGTTTTAATCCAAAAAGTAAAAAAATTAAGCTTGATAGGGACTTAAAGAGATGATGCTTATATTAATTTAATTTTTTCAGCCGCCCTCAAAGGCATCGGCGTTTGTGAGTGCCGCTGCAAAGCCACTCCTTGATTTTCTCGATGAACACGGCTCTTTGGTAGACGAACAGCAGCGAAGGCAGTGGGCCACTCACATATTACAAGCGTTATTCATTAGGTAAGATGCCAGCCTCTGCTCGGCGGCCAATTTAGCGGCTGTTCAAGCTAGAGTAACGCAACTTTAGACGTGAGTTTTCTTGGAAAATGATAGCAGACTTGCTAGCAATAGAATTTCTGAGCACTAAAGACCACTAGTAACGTCGAAACATGTTTGAAAAACTTAAAAAACTATGTGTGTTGCATTAGAATTTGAACTCAAGACTCGTAGATTTACAGAATGAGAATTTGTTTTTGGATTGTAGAATACTGACACAACACGATCGTGAGCCCGAACCCAGCCTAATATTGGAATTTTCAAAGAAAACTGAAAAAGAAACTACAAACAGTTTAAGTTTTCAATGCTTGACTTGGGAATTAAATTTCACTATGAAAGGCCTCGTTGATCTTTATTAAGAATTTTGTAGAGGCATAATCTATGGTTTTAAAGCATTACTGTCGAACAAAGATAGTTCTCTAAGTGACTCATATCGTCCATAGCTCCTGGATTGTGATCTTTTATAGTCTTTAGAAAACCAGACTTAAGAAACGCGGCCTCTCTTTATACAGGTACAGCACAATCACTACAGATGTTTTAACATCCATCAAGAAAACAGAGGACAGTCTATTGCGTCTAAAGCGCACGCGCAAACCAGCTGGAGGGCAGGGACCTCAGGTGGGGCCTGGGTCGGGTTCGGATGTTACTGCCATTACTGATGATGACAAAATTCGGCTGCAGTTTGCGTTAGATGTGACAGACTTTGGCAAAATTGTAAGTGCTTTGTAAACAAATCGTTTTAATTTCATTTTTGTTATGTCATTGTTGATGAAGAGTTGTTAAAATTTCCGTACTCACCCATACTTAGTTATGCATACAGAATGGCCGCCAACTTCACATTTTCATGCAGTCTATGGTCGCCAAACTCCACATTTTATTTCGGAAATTAAAAGATATGATCCTTACCCGAACCCTTACCATTACTCCTAACCCAAACAGTCATTTCGAGAATTTTCGGTTGCTCGTAAAGCGAGGTTTACCTCCGATATTTTGGTTTTGAAGAGCTTCGTATGCATAATAAAGTATGGGTGAGCAAGGAAATTTAGCCATAGAGTTTGCTAGGCTTCTGATGGGAAAAAGAAAAGAAGCAAGGCCATGCTGCATGCTAGGGCGAGTGGTTTGGCCATCTTCATAGAGTAAACTCCGCAGATGCCCTATACAGCAAGTAGGTCCGATAAGATATTACTTATAATTTATAATTTGCAAATCTCGTCCAAATTGCGAGCATTGTGTTTGCCGGATTTGAAGTTTGTAGATCATCTCGTTGTGTTTAATAAGCGATTTTAAGTTTTAGGTTCGTAAGAATATAAAGAATCTTCCTTTTTTTAAGCATTTTGAATAAGCCAGTTCGGAATTTCAGAAACACGTGCGCGCGTCGGGATAAAACGAAATGTTCATCAAACTAAAGAAAAGAATAATAATGAATTCACACACCGCTTCATCGCGTTCCTTTGTTTAAGTTTCATAAATTTTAAACTTTATCCCGACGCGCGCATGTATTTCTAAAACTCCGAACTGCCTTATTGTGACCTAACGTGACTGCAGTAGCATTGAACGAGAGGGGTCTGGCACTGCAACCAAGTGACGTCACAGTTCAAAAAGGCGACGCGCGGCAAATTCAAACCGTAAAACTGACGAAATGAATTGCTTATATGCACAGAATTATCAACCTTGTGCTGCTGATATGGACACAGGTTTTATTTCAGACCAATAATGTTATACAGTGGAAGATTCATTTAATGAGAAAATATACAGGTTGCCAGATTTGATGCACCTAAAAATCTAGTAAAATAATTTTTTTAATGTATCAGATGTTCAAACCTATAGTAGTTGATCTTCAGCAGCCAACAACCTCTATAGGAAGAAATTCAAACTTAAAATACAAAAGCATTCATTTCAAATTCGTGGTGAAACATTGTTGAACGAGATACCAGCCTCGTTGAGAAACAAAACTAAATCCATTTTCAAAAGAAGTTTAAACTACCATCTTTTTAATACACTTCTTCAACAAGACAATTACATTTTAACAACTGAAAATATGAATTCATCTTACATCACGTCATTATATCAACATACATATAAGTTATAAGTATCTTTAATTGCCATAATAGTATTTTCTTGCCTTTTCATCTAATTTTCAAATGTATTTATTCATATATTTAGAATAAAACATCTAATTTTCAATTGTATTTTCATATATTTAGTATAAAACTAACCTCTGCCCGCCTCGACTACCAACGCTATTAGCGGGCATGACAAATAAGTAAAATTAAGTATTTTATTAATAAAATTTTGTTGTCGTTGTTGATGTCTTTAATTGTAATCTGTCGTTTGTAATTTGATGTCGACTTTAATACAGATTGAAGTTTTTGGAGAGACCTTGAGTATAAAAAAAACTATCTTTTTATAACTACAAAAAAGGACTGCACTTTAAAAGGATGATACTTGTACCCGTATCTTAAAAAATTCTTAAGTGCCGAATTTAACACGTTTTTTATGTTTGATCGTCTACTTGCAGATGAGGGATCTTGGCCTCGACCCTACCAGCTCGTGCCCAGCTTACTCCGAGGTGTCCACGCTCGTCCAATCGGCTCGAGGCGGAGATTTCGCTGCACTAACGAACTGAAGACTCGCATTCTAAATTCCATTCGAACAATATATTTATTTAAGGCCTTATAAATGTTAGATAATTTTTTGAAAATACTCCCAAGAAAGAACTTTAAAATTAAAAAGGGTTAGATTTTGTGGAGAGGTCTAAGTAAAGTAGTATATATAAAATAAACACATATTTTGCACGAAGGTTGTGGTTTGAACTAAAATTTGATATTAGACGATATGGTGAATTCGTGGTGATGCTCTTCTTGAATTGTTTCTGTTCATTTTGTGTATATATTCATTTTTGCATGTAAACAGCCTAAATTGAAGGAGAAAAGCTTGAAATTGTTTATTTGTCTTTCTTCGTTTTATGGTGTTATTTTCACCTCTAAGCTCGAACG
This sequence comes from Hydrozoanthus tunicans, assembly GCA_026413305.1. Lineage (NCBI taxonomy): Eukaryota > Metazoa > Cnidaria > Anthozoa > Zoantharia > Hydrozoanthidae > Hydrozoanthus > Hydrozoanthus tunicans. The sequence goes on from JAOBAT010087172.1 coordinate 10,559, forward strand.
ACGCATTCTTTGGCTTTAAGTCCTGCCCCTACCTTGCCCTGTTGAATACATTTGGTTATTTTAATCTTCTTTCGAAAGTTTGCGAAAGCGTTTGATTTGGGTTCTAAAGGCCGGCGCACGCTTGAGATATAGAGCTGAGCTGTTTGCTCGCGAGGCTGTTTGCTCAGCTTGTTCCGCACATGTGCGGCAAAGTTTTAGTGAATAGGAGCTCGCGAGGCAAAAATCTCACTAAAATTTTGCCGCACAGTTGCGGAACAAGCTGAGGGGACAGCCTCGCGAGCAAACAGCTCAGGTCTTTACGTCAAGTGTGCCGCCGGTCTAAGCGATTGAGAGTCTTTGACTCCCCCTGTACAGGACATTAATCCATTGCAGATTAGCCCCCAGCAGAACTGGTACTCATTTATACAGCTGAGTCGACCGGAACAAAGTCGGTTAAAGTGTCTTGTTGAAGGACACAACACAGAACACTTTACCCTACTTGTTAACAAACCAATGCTCATTGCGTAGGAAGCCAAAGCTGGTTCGACATGGAAGAAAACGGTGGGCCTTCTTTAGGAAGTATTGTAAAACGATTTTAAATAGTTTTATTCAGATGTTAAACAGCTTCAAATAACCCTTTCAGTATGACGATAAACGTACTTTGCACGTCATTGGTTTTTAAAGCCGGTCCTCTCGACGATAGAAACAACATATTTTTTATGGAATAGAGTTATTAAATGGCGAGAATAAATAAGATCATTGTTTTGTTATCAATCGGGAAAAAACTGCCGAATCGCGCGCTATCGTTAACCAGCGGTGCTCGCGCGAATAAAAGTTTCAAATAGTTGTCAGGCCTCAAAGTAGGTTTGAAAAACGTTTTTTTTAAACGTTTTTACTCTCGCATTTTCAGAAATAAAGAAAGTAAATGTTCTCTTCCATGTCCAGTAATTTTTAAAAAAGGGAACGGCCGTAATATCAAAGTTTAAGCGTATGTCGCGCGCGCGTGTTCGGTTGATGGCCCAATATTCGTGATAACAGTAGCCGTTGGCGTGAGCAGTACGAAAAAAACGTAATATAAAAAATACTTCTGTTGTAAACCACACGAGATTTAAAGCTAAAGTTTACAGATCAGCTAACAGACATTACTCACCTATCACACAGGCGATATTACTTTGAATTGAGCAATTAGAATTATTAACAATTAATCTGAATGCATATTGGCTTGTGACGTAACAAACAGTATAAATTTGTGAAAGAGCAGGCCAACGGACACAGGTTTTGAGTTCGTCGGCATGGCTGCCAATAACAGCGAGATGGCCATCGTAGGTGATGGATTGCTTGAAGTGTATGAAATTGAGGATAGTGCTTTACAAGAGTGCATGATGTTTGTGAAGAAAATGAGCGCAACAAGCTTGACAGAAATCGAGAAAGATCGGGGAAACCTCACCGACTTGTTAAAAGAGGCAGAAAAAGAAGTCACTCGGTTGAAGAACTCTTTAAAAAATGCAAATATTTCTATCGAGGAGCTCACAACTAACTTACAAGGCGTGGAAGAGGAAAAAATGCGGATGAAGAATGACTTGGAGAGCACAAAAGAAAAACTAGATGAGTTGCATTGGGCAGTTCAAGAGAAGAGAAATGCTGCAGATAGTTTAAGAGAAGAAGTACGGGCTACAAACAAATTTCTTCTAGCGGAGAAAAATACTGTGTCTTTGCTGGAAACGGAAAATAGGTCTTTAAAGGATGAATTGAAAATTTCACAAGGTATCGTTTTTGAGAATCAGCAGCGAGTCCAACTCCTTGAAGAAAATCTGATGCAAAACTGCAACCAATTTGCAAGCCTGACCCGCGAGTATGAAGAAAAAATAAGCAAAATAGAGTTTGAGCTTCAACATGAACACCAGCGCTCAAAAAGCTACCAGGAATCCTCAACGGTAGAAATTACCAGTTTGCAAGAACAAATACAAAAACAGAAACTGGTCAGTAAAACCTTGAGCGATGAAGCAGACAGCTGTATCAACTCACTAAAGTCTCAACTGGACGAGTTGCAGAAGGAAAAAACTGAAGTGAGCCGAGCATTAAAAACAAAACTACATAGCTGCCATCACGAGCTCTCCCAACTTCGAAAAGAACTTGAACAAGAGGTCAAGTCGTCAGAAAAACTTCGCACGGAGTGTGAAGGACGAGTCGAGGAGCTAAGTGCTCGTTTGATGGAGGAGAAGTTAGAGAAGGATCGTTTGTCAAAACAGGTTGAGGACATTGAAGGCGATCTTCGAAGAGCAGAAAAAGAGAGAACTCAACAAACTGCCAAGCTTAAAGCTGTTCAAGAAGAACTTGAGGCGGCCGAGAGGAATCAAGATGCTAACGAAAGTGCGTCAGAAATAAGTTCTAAAAGGATTTCCGATAAGGTAGGAACATTTTAATCGTTGAAACAAATGAAAATATGTTTATCGGTTTATACTTAATAGTTGTATTCTAGTTACAACTTAAAGTACGAAGCTCAAAGTACGAAGACGGTACCGTTGAAGACCACTAAAGAAAATAATAGTGCATGAATAGAAATAGCTGCACGTTAGAATGCACCGTGCTGGACACTCGTACGCTGTCGTCTTGAAAACTATAACGTGAAAAGTTAATTTAAGGCCGATTTACACCGGCGGTGCAACTTTTGCTTTACAACTGTTGCATGCAACTCGCTAACGCCATCCACTCAACACAAATTGTTTCGTGTAAATCATGCCTAAGTCTATTGCATGCAATTCAAAAGAGGTTGTAGAATTTTAAAACATGTTTTAAAGTTGTATGCAATTTTGACGTTTTTGCAACAAAATTATCTGAGTGGTGAGGTCTGTGGTATATGTTTTCGTTTTTAATTTCTGACCAACCTCAAGCGTTATTGTGTCCATACGAAGATATCTTCAGTAGCTTTCCTGGTCTTCAAGTCTCAGCTATTACTGAACCCTGATCTGTTCTTCGCGTCAACCATTCCTTTACTCACATAGATTTTATGTTGTCTACGGTTTTTTCGTCACAAGAAAATTACTATAATAGTTAATAGCACAATTTGCCAGGTGTCCGCACTTTTTAGGGTGAATTGCACATGGCTTTTTGTGTTGCAAGGCCAAAAGTTGCACGCGTGTAAATGGCTGCAAAAGTATATTGCGGGCGAGTTGCGTGCAATAGTTGTAGGCAAAAGTTGCACCGTGTAAATTGGTCTTTACAATCTTCATTTACGCTTGAAGAAAATGATTTTCATCATTTTCTGTTCACAAAAGTAAATTGGGCGAAAAAAAACCTGCTACATTTGATCAAAAAGAGCGAGCAAGAAATGAGTTTTTTGAAACGTGTTGTCCTCGTGTCTTAAGCTCGCTATAGGCTCCCTATAATATCACAAGTAGGACGTAGAAATTAAGGGTGTTCCCTAAATGCGCTTTTTTTAAGACGAAACTCAACACGTTTGACTGAGCAGTCTCAGTGATTTCAACCAGACTGGGGGAGGGGGGAGCACTTTAAGACTTCTTATTCTTGTGAAGCTTCTTCATTTTATCAATGGCACTTAAGCGTTTATATAATGTTATCTATATATATATATATATACATATTGCTGTTTATTGCATAAAATCAATTTTCAATAATTTTCTTTTCATGTTGCGTCGTTGGGTCAAAAAGAAAAGCGCGCGCTCACTTTTATCAGATCATTGTAATTTTTCTGGAAATTTCGGGGAAAGAATTTTTATCCTACCTGTGATAAAACCGTCCCAAATTTCGTTAACCTTAAGCTTTTGTGTTTACGAGAATGGCTGAATCGTTTATTTCATGAGACTGTCGCGAAACGAGTCGCCATTTTGACAGCTTTCTATTTCCGGGCATCTACTGTTTCAGGAACCAATCAGAACGTGCGAAAATTGCTGTTCACTGGTTTGGTATATATACTAATATTGGATATCGCGAGTTATGGGAGCCAATCAGAACTCATGAAAATGGATATCGTTTGCTTTAATTGATAGTAATTACTGTTAACTTCCGTTCTCAATCACAAGGATGAAGAAGAAAACGACAGCGAGGCAGAAACTGAAAGAAATGAGGACGAAAACGACCCGGAAAATGACGACACTCAAAGTCACCTGTGGGGAGACGAGACAGAAACCGAGTCGTATTATTCTCACGACGAGCCTGAGAACCAGTTAGAGGTGCAGTATTCGTTTCTTAAGAAGCGGTTCAACCAGGTGAGGAGACACAGGAATGAGGTACTGCGTGATAATAACGAGTTACGTCACCAGGTGCAAATGGCCACCCTCCAGTTAGCAGCCACTAACAGGCGCTTCTGCCGTCAAATGGAGGGTCTGAGTGGTAGACTGGTGACGGCGCAAAAGGTTTACAGAGAGAAGCTGTTTGAATGTAATATCTTGAGCATTCAACTTCGTCATATGCTAGAGCTAAGCAGAGACTAACATGTTTAGTCCATCACAGCTGAGTAGTTTTGAGTTTCTCATGTGTTTAACACCATTCACGCATGTAATCATTACTTTGATTAATAACTTTATTTGAACAAACGATTCTCAATTAAATGAAACATAATTGTAACTGCGCATGCTCGTGTTTGTTTGTTGTTAAGATTGTTTTCGAAAAATTTCCGTGCAGCAACATACTGTAGCTACAGTCATGTTCTATAGGGACCAACAGTTTTTGGTTGGTTTAATTTGAGCTGGTTGAGTTATGTTGTATTGGGACCAACCGTTTTTGGTTGCGGTTGAGTGTTTTGCGTGTTCTATTGGTTGGGTTAGTTGCGTGTTCTATTGGGAAGATAAATATTCGACACAACGTTATAAATTTTTTGTAAAGTACTATAATGATCCAATGTAGCCGCTCTAAACTCCAATACAAAACCAAACGTAAACTTAAAGAGCACTTAAACGATGACCGCAGAACAGTTGATAACCCTAACGCCAAATCTAAACCAACTAACGTTTCAGAACATTTTCTGTTTACAGATAACCTAACCACTCAGCTTTAGACATGCAATTAATCCCCCTTGAAATAAGCAAACGCGATTCAGTACACAAGGCTAGAGAAGCTAACTTAATCATACGCGCTGGCAATCTGCAACCAGACGGCCTTAACCTACGAGATGAGCCTTGAGTTGTTCATTATTATTTTGTTTTGTTTTGTTTTATTTCTGCCTTCATTTACTGTTTTGCTCTATTTGTTAGCTCATTTTGATTTGAATTCTGCCTCATATGTCAATAAGCTACTAATATTTTACAACCGTCATAAATAATTTAAATTTTTAACACACCAATTTTGTACTTCGTTACCTGAAGAAGGCTGGTTTGGCCAGCTGAAATATAGTACTTTACAAAAAATTTATAACGTGTCGAATATTTATCTTCTAACTACGTTTTTTTTCTACAAATCTTCTGTTCTATTGGGACCAACAGTTTTTGGTTGGTCAAGTTATTTGCGTGTTCTTTCAGAGGACCAGTCATTTTTGTTTGGTTGAGTTGGTTGGGTTACTTCAGCGTGTTCGATTTGGACCAACCGTTTTGGGTTGATTGCAATTGAGTTATTTGCGTGTTCTGTTGGGGAAAACCGCTTTTGGTAGGTTTAGTTGATCAACAACTTCAACCAACCGTGACCCTGGTTAAAAGGGTTGAAAAAGTTTCAAGCGAACAAAGTTGGAAATGTGTTCTGTTATAGAAATATAAAACGAGCTCGCATGCTCTGTTCAGTAATAGAAACACGCGAAAACTTTTCAGTTCACGAAAGAAGTGCTTAAAAAAACGAGCTGCAGGCGAAGTTTTCTCGCACACACAGGGTTGAAAACAAAGTTGGAAATGTGTTCTATTATAGAAACATAAATCGAGCGCGCATGCTCTGTTCAGTAATTGAAACACGCGTAAACTTTTCAGTTCACGAAACTCGAAAGAAGTGCTTAAAAACGAGCTGCAGGCGAAGTTTTCTCGCACTTCTTGAGTGAACTTATTCAAAAGTTCGTAAGTGCTTCTATCAGTGAACAGCGCAAGTAAGCGAGTTTTATATTTCTTTTATAAAATAAGGCACACAAACAGCCGATAAACCCCCACGATGACGTATTTGCAGACACACACTATTCATATTAAGAGGCTGTTTTATTGATTCCCATATTACAAATCTCCTCGGATTTTTCTACTTTGTTATTCACAACTCTATTCAGACCAATTTCTTTGCCAGCATAGTTAGTATTTTGCTTGTAAGATTTAAGAACTGTCAGTGTCAGCCGCTATTATGTGCAGGGTTTCGTTAACATTTCGAAACCGGAAGCAGCGGTTCAGCTAGATGGCACGAACTTCTGAGACTGGTACCCAACTCCCTATATACCGTGTGACCGCCCCTAGAGCTCGGTTACACAGGGGACTATGTAAAATGTTCAAAGTTCTGGTCGAAGAACTTGTTGTATAATATTTATAGAAATTCTTTATGGCGAGTAACAGTGCACGACAGCTAGTTTTTGGCGGGAGTGTATTTGTAGGAGTTATGGGCTTTGGATACGTGTTGATGAAATGGACGGCCCCGAGCAAGGAAGACATGATGAAGGTACGTATGACTTAGTCTACAATTTTGATATCCAGCTAGGCTTGTGAAATTTTTTAGCACATCCATAGACCCCTAGTGTCTTAACAATTGGAATTCATACGCCAAACAAGCTGCTGAGTTTGAGAGCGAGTTTTTTTTTTTTTTTTTTTTTTTTTTAAGACTTGAGCCCGTTGAGTTTCGATTGAATAAATTGTTTATGATCGCTAGTGTACACATATAAAAAACTTGTTATGTAATACTAACAATGGTGTCAGTAATAATTTCACTGATAGATCGAACTGACATGATTTAGAACTTTCTTTTCGATAATTTTGGAGAAAGTTTTATTGCTCGATGTAAGCATAGTTGCAGTGTTTATATGTTTCCGTAATGATCATGACTATTTTAACTTGGTTTTTCCCAATATACGAGAGAATTTTCTTGGTTAAGTCAAAATCAGCATGTTTTTTGTTCCTTTCGCTTTCCAAGATATCAAAATTGAAATTGTTTATTTCTTGATTATAATTTGAAGGCTAAATTTCCATACTCACCAATACTGCACTACGCATACGAAACTATTTATCTTCAAACCAAAATATTGGAGTTAAGTCTTGCTTTACTAGCAACCAAAAATTCTCGAAATCGCTGTTAGGGTTAGGAGTTGTGGTTAGGGCTTGGGTAAGGATTATATCTTATAATTCCCGAAACGAAAATGTGGAGTTTTGTGACCATTAACTACATGAAATAGTGAAGCTGGTGGCCATTGCTGTATGAACAATTAAGTATGGGTGAGAAAGGAAATTTTAACCCCTTGCATCCCCCTCAACCCCCTACGGCTTTTTGTAGGGATAATAAGAAGTCTGAGCTAGTAGGTGATAGACTAGCCTAGTCGCAAAATTTTGGTAGGGAATGACTACATGCTGCAGAAGAGCCTGGAAGCTAGTTTTGTTTTGCCATCACAGATGTATAGATCTTTCTTTTATTGAGTGTAATTTGATCATTAGCTACAAGTAGACAGTGGGCTTTATCTGCATGTTAATAATGATAATAATTAGCATTTATATAGCGCCTTTCCACAGGTACATGGCTCAAAGCGCTTAACAATAGTTTACAGTTGACTGTGGTATTGAGGGTCTTAGACAGTCCGCTCTACACGGCTCACA
>JAOBAT010087183.1:0-18247 GCA_026413305.1 Hydrozoanthus tunicans
CATTAAGGCATTCATGCCTTAAAAATTAGTAGTAAAACTGCTAATCTCATGAAGTTACACGCGGAAGAAGAGAAACAGGCAATATGGGCAAGGGGTGGGAATTTGAACAAAAACCCTAAAAAAAATTCAAATGCTCCAGGGATGAGATTACTAATCAAATTTAAGCCAAACACCCTACCCAGGGGACAACTTATTGCTTTCAACGGTTAAAGAAACCATTATTTTTTTCAAACTTTCTGTTACAGTCGTTAACAAGTTCAACAAAGGGCTCGGTGACCTGTGGCTGTGGCAGGAAATTATCATGCTAATATGGCAATTAAAAAGAAATATGAACAACCAAAAACTACAGATTTTTAGACAAAATAAAAAGAAAAACATTCAAAATGTAAATATCTAAAAAAGCACCATTTGTTGGCATTTTACACCTTTTAATTCTTTAAATGTAGTGTTTTTTATGCTTACCTTGTCCTATCCTTGACACTCCAAATGCAACTATGCAGCGATGCTTAGTGACCGTGCCAACACAGGAATCCCAAACACTTTCAAGAATCAAATGTTCCAACCTACGGGACTGAGTTGGTGATCAAATTCTCCACCCATAGGCATATACTTGACATCAAATCCCCACCCCTTGCCCGTATACCCCCCTCGGGAGATGCATTGATAGGTGTATTTTTTTGAGTCATATGTTCAGATTTGATGACACAAGTTGCGATTGCCTCAACAGTCCAAAAACTACATCAAAAACAGTTATCAGGCTTAGAGTTATCTTTTAGCAAAGCAACATACTGTAAAACTCTGGCCCCCATTACTCTCATATTTTCTGATAGGTTAAAAATATTTGTAACTCAAAGGGGTCTTAGCAAAGTGCACATGTGTTAAGAAATTTAAAAATTACTTTAATGTTCGAAAATGCTCAGACCTTAACCTCTCGAACATCTGAAATCTGGGCTAAAAACTTTCAGACATTCATACCAAGAAATTTTGGACAAACAATCACTCACACTAAACATAGTTTTTTAAAAAGTCTAATTTATTAATAGAATTTCACTGGCAGTACTGGTTTACAAACAACAACAACAAAAACGAGTGCACTATCAGGCCTCGAACTTGCCTTCTTGGAGGGCAGAGCAATTTCGGCCCCAAGAATTTTTGTTGAAGCAGGGCACCAGAGCATTTTTCAAAAATCTCAGGGGTCGCCAAGGTAAAAAGAAAAAACAGCTGCCCACAAGTTTACTTGTACCATCTGCATAGTTTGATCAACAAAACTTCTTAAGGATACACAGGAGGCTTTTTGACAAATTTTTTTTCAAATATCACATTTTTTGATTTTTGAATATGTGGAACAGTTTGGAAATATCTTTCGATATTCGAAAACTTCATGTTGAAATGTAATTTAGTTTTTGAGTTAGTGAAAAATGTAATTATTTGGCCAACTGGATGAGGTGTGAATAAAGTCAATATGAGACAAAAATTTTAGCTGCACATACCTCACGCTTTCAACACTCTCGTATGAAACCCAAGTTGTAGCTGTATCACATGTAAGTGCAGAGCGACAACATTGTTCTTCCAGTGTTTGTATTGTTTTTGCTTTTTCAGTTAGATTTAGATTTTGGCACTGATGTTTCAAAGTTGCACACAGAAACAGAAAGACCAACACTTTTATTCTTCATGTGGGCAAAGTAATTTATGCAATGTTGTAACGTTATAACTGCGAAAGTATTTTTAGATAGTTTGATATAAATTATATTCAGCTAGCTCTGATTACTTTCCAAATGGCTCTTTGCCGCAGGATGATGAAGGTGTGAACCACAAGCACCTCTATGCAAAGGAGAAGGGTTTATTTCGAAAAAGTCAAACTTCAAAAAATCATAAATAATCAACAAAAAGAAAACTGAGACACAGTTTTTGACCTCGATGTGTGGTAAACAAAGTGCAACAAAAAATAGCAGTAATCATCTTAACGCACAGGAAAATAAACATTCTGGGAAAACATGTAGTTTTCGAGAGAAACAGTTCTTACTTGTTTTCAAATAAAAAAACTGTAAAAAATAATTGCAGAGACCAAAACTTTGTTCTTTACCTTTCAGAATATGTATAGTATAATGTTTTGCTGAAAGCGCAGATTGAATATCTTTATGGCTCCAAAGTCTCCTGTGTACCCTTAGATAGCAGTTTCAAGGCTAAATTTGGACCTTAACCTTCTAATCAAATACAAGACTGCCTAATATCAAACAAGTTCAGTTTGAAACTTGTTTATTAGCAAGCAGTAGTTACCTTTGAGGTTTTTGTTTTCCAATTTTTTTAACAAGTTTGAAAAGCAGATAAACAGATATTCTGCAAAAAAGGCACAATGGCAATCTTAAAAAAGGGCAGGAAAATTTTGACATAAAACTTGAATTTTTTCAAAGAAGCCATGGTGAAAGCAGTGGGCATCATGGCAAATTGCCACTGAGAATTTCAAGGTCTGCACTATTGCCTCATTTTGTTTTTTTACGGTAAAAGAACATGGCTGTCACATATTGGTAAGCAACTTTTGGTGGCTTTTCACAACCAACCTAAGAACCTTGTTTGCGGACCTTATGTCATGGAAAGGAAACTTTTGAAGTACCAGTAACTGTTGGTCATATCCCACGTGAAAATTCCAGATTTGTTTATGTGTTTATGAAAAGTGGGGGGCAGATGAAGGTTTAAGTGTCGTAGACTGCACTTCTATAGATCACCAATACCACAAGGCGGCTTAGAACTTAATAGATCTGGTATCGGCCTTCACCATTAAGGAAGAGAAGAAGTGGTTTCTTTTGCACCTTTGTGAACTGATCTGGAAAACTATAAAACACCCCAAGAGCACAGAAACAGTATGACTCAATATAAAACACATTAAATCTAGAGAAAGAAGTTGTTGACTTCCAGGAGTCAGATATTGTACTAGAAGATAACGACTCAGACTGTGCTTCCAAGTCTTGTGTTAGTAAGTAGCTAAAATTAAGTATAAAACATTAATTTTTGAAATTTTCAGAGATTTAAATTTTCGGAAGTCAATTTTTTCAGACACTTTACAGAGTTTTCCATAGAATGATGTGAAAGTAGGCATTGGAAAAACATAAGTTGGCATCGCAAAAGATTTTCTTGTTATCCACTCTACCATACAGTTTTTCTTTTTCAAATATTAAAAACGACCAAAAACAAGGCGTTGCAAACTGAAGAGTTGCTGTAGGATGCGATGGCTGATGGCTTATTTTGAAAACACTGCTTAAATTTTTGGATGATTTTGTGTGTCTGAAAATTTATGACTGTGTCCAAAGACTTTCATAATTAAAGTATTCCATTTTATATACATAATCCAATAATTTTTTTTAAAATCTGAGCCTGAAACCTGGAAAGCAATTATAATCTGAGACCAAGACTTAAAATACCTAAAATAGTAAACAGTTATTTTGTTCAGCACCACTGTGCAAAAAAATACATCGATAGGTAGAACTGGTAGAGCTGTTGTTGTGTCGCTGACTAAATGGTTCTTTTCAATTTCAGTGCCAGGATGTGATCAGCTATTTAAAGTATGAGATCAATGTTATTCCTCATGAGCATTACCATAAGGTCAGTGTGGTGACAGCAAACAATCTATTATGTGTGTATTGACAGTATATTTTTGTACGTCAAGTATGGTGAGCCATTAATTTCTCATCAATATACAACAAACAATTTTGTTGGCAGTAATTTTGCTTAAAGTACTACTAAAGCAATTTTGTCAATGGTACATTTAACGCTCTAAGGGCTTTTCCCACACTTCTGTTCAAGACTGATTAAATACTTAATAAATTTGGCTATTTTACATCTGTGAAATAAGTTTCCAAGATGGTGCAATCAGCAGAATGAATTATAACATATAATTTTATGATGGCAATTTTTGAAAGGACTCCAAGCTGCTCTATACTAGCATTTACAGTGAACAAGTGACTTTTTGCTTGAACACCCCAAGGCTACCAGCCATGGAAACTTAACCATGACCATATGAATTTGACTGAGAAAGTGATCTTCGATCTAATGAGCCTAAAAGTTCTCTCAGTTTTTAGTGCTAAAACAGGCTTTTTTATTTTTGTCTTCGAAAATTATTATTCATGGAATTTATTTTCAAAACCGGTTACAGGTGTACCAGTGGAAATTATACAGTTTACTCATAATTTTATTTTAGATATATATACTTTAAACTAGTTTGAAGGTTTCGCTTCACTAGCACTTTAATGTCTACAGTATTATACATGTTAAAACTTAAAAACAAAAATTTTTGCTAGCAATCAAAGCTGCTTAGATTGTGCTGGGTTTTTGTGGCTAATTGCAGTTTTTAATTCGCCACTTTAGAAACGAAAATGAGACTGGGACCGAGTTTGTACCGCAAGTGCTCATGGGATTATTTGGGGGGACAGCTTCGCCATTTGTTTTCATATTCAAAATAAGAAGAAGTACATCATGCCAAAATTCAATTGTTGTGTCCCAAATTGTTCTGTGAGCCACAGAAATAAGACAGATGACACCCAGTTTTATTGTATGCCAAGTGACAAAAACCTGCGACATGATTACCAAGTTCTTTTAAAGAACAACAACTTGAAAATCAAATCAAACAACACCAGAATATGCTCGCATCATTGGGAAGGTGGAAAGAAGTTGAGCCGAAACCATTTGCCCTCGATATTCCCGTGTACAGTCCCAGTAACACCAAGAAGAGAAATAAAGAGACAAGCTTACGAGGAAATAAATTTGTCCAAAAGAAAACATTCAAGACCGAAGACAACATTTGACGTGTCCGATTCGAACTCAGCTGTTGTCCATGTTTTGCCTCAATGGAAGCTCGAGTTAGTTGAAGTATTAACTGAATCATTGAAATACGGTCGTGATTTCGAAGAAAAATTACAAAAGCTACAAGATGAGAATTCTGCCATCTCTGAGGAGCTAAAGAAGTTAAAAGAAGAAAATAAGGCTGTCGCTGCGGAGCTCCAACAGTCTGAGAAAAGGGTAGCAGCAACATGATTGCACCTTCCATCTATGCCAGCTGGACACGCACACTTCCCTCTTAACACAGAACTGAAGGATGAAAACATAATATAACACATATAAACCATACTTTTCTTCATGGATAGGAGCACTTTGCTCTTGATATAGTGTTTTCCTTCCTTTCTCTGGTACACAATAGATAAAACATGTTTTGATTTATAAAAATTAAAACCCTTCACCAACGGCTTTGCTGTGGGTATTTGTTTTTTACTTGAAACAGTTTCTATCATAAAACGCCAAACAGTGCCAAATGTTACTTTTGGCATTGATGCTAAACTAGTTTGATAGCCATCGGAGGGGAAACTTTGTACTGCACATGGTTCACTCTCAGACAACAAGCCAGCCTCTGCTTTTTTCCGCATTAGATTGATGCCACCATCTGGATCCCGCAAGTACTTCTTGTCCAGGCCACTTGTGATGTAATCATTTACCCTAAGTTATTGGGAAAAGGAATATTTAGTTTGAAAATAAAGTTTTAGAAGAACTTCTATCACGTAACACTCGCGTGAATTGTTTACTCACCTTCACTGCAGATCGAGTAGTTTTCCTGTTGTTTTAGCACCTCTACACAACAACCAACGCTTCAAAACGGCATAACTACATTCGTTGACCGCTCTCTGGAGTTTTGCACCAGGAATATCTTCTTCACAAAGAATAAAATTAACGGAATCGCTCGCTTTCTCCAAATTTTCAAGACTATTCGCCATCATCGAACATAACACGTCCCTCCAAACAATCCCATGAGCACTTGCGGCACGCATTTGGTACCAGTCTCATTTTCGTTTGTAAAGTGGCGGATAGTTTTTTTTGGGGTGTTGAAGTTAAAGTAATTTGATGATTTACCACATTTGATCATGTAGGTGCGTCGCCCATGATCAAATAAGTGCCCATCCCCCATCTTGCACAGGGATGTTTTGAGCTGAAATAATTGCTGCTGCATAAATCCTAAGCCAAATCTGGAACTTTTCTGAGAACTTGCACTAAATTCTTTTAGAAAACATTACCTAGTTACAGTTTATAAACAGAGGAAGTTTGAGAGCCAAAAAAGACTTACTTTGTGTGTGCTGGTAGGGAAATGGATAGGTGATCATGCCTCTGCAGGAAGCGTATAGAGCTTCAGATAAACTGTATAAAAACAAAAAAGGCAATATTAAAGAGAAGAGGTGAGAATCTAAGCCTATGGTTCCCTGAGAGCCACACTTAAACAGCAAAATAATGTTTCACTGTATCCAAAAAATGATGCAGCTGCATGAGTATCATCATCTGAAGTCCCTTACAATAATTAGAGACTGTGACAAGATGTTGTGTGAACAAGATTGAACTTTACCCAGAAGAAACTAGTTACTCGGCAGATGACTTTGACCATTTACAGAAGCACCATGTTTACCTTGACACAGGTGAATTCTTTAATTGCCAGGAAAAGACAAGGAATACATTAGTGACAGACACAACCCACCCAATGAGCTGTTCAAATATTTTAAAAGTCTCCTTAAGACTCTCCCTGTCATTCTTTTGTGGCAAAGCGACAGACCTAGAGAGCAGACTCTACGCTGTTTCTTCCTCTCAGTGAGGTCGCCTGGGGTACAGCTGCAGGTAGCAGGTTTAGTTGAAGTAAGAGTAATGAAATTCAAGGTGCAAATTAAAGGTGTCACTCCACATCACTATCCTTTATTGTCATACATTGGCAAGGCAAGCACAAAGACTATCCCAGTTACTTTGGGTCGACACGATGGACCTTCGTCTAAGGTGAAGGTGAGCGGTCTGTGGACAGAAAGTGGCCAGACTGACACATCAACAAATACAACAGCAATTTTTTTGTGTCTAAAATTTACACTTTTTTGTATATTTTCGAAGATTACAGGGTACTCTAAAGACACTGCCCCTAGCCAATAACTTGAAAGCTAAAAATGCGCTAGGACCATTACATGACATAACTTAAGATGAGGATACAATATATATATATTCTAGACTTTTTACATTTCTTTTATGCAGCTTATTTAAAATTCAGGAGTGCTTGAATTTGCCACCATCTTTTCTCCCACCACTAAACACCCATCAGGGGATATATCAAAAAATAAGAAAGCTTCATTCTGTGAGACAACGTCTAAAGAACAGGGAAGAGTATTACATGTTTACATGTTACTGCTTGGACTGCCTTACTGGAGAGGAGGACAAGTGCTAAAACAAGAAGTGGAGGGATGACTGGAGGGATGCGAGAATAGAAAGGAAGTCATCTGTAGCCACAACATGAGAGGCTGTGGATGAAACAGAGGCGATTCCTGGTGATGCAGCAGTCAGTATTGCAAATCTTGCTGTCAATGGAAGCATTGTACAGCCATTGTAGCAGCAGATGACCCAAACTACAAGAATTATTTTCCTCTTCTAAGCCACCAGCGATGGGTTGGTTGAACTGGAGGAAACTATCACTGATGACTATGGCTCTACTTTTCCAGAAGGTTCACTTGGCCAGTTATGGGGGAAATTTTTTCTTGTGAGAGAACCTAATTGACATTACTTATAAACTTTATGAGAAAAACTTGCTTTTGTACTTTCTCCCCTATAATTATATCATGTATGTAGTGATTTAAAAAGAAGAAAATTTATTTAATGTTTTTCAGGTCCCGTTGAATGTAAATTGCACTTTTTCTAAATCTGCTGCCAATCATGAATAAATCTTTGGATGAATTTGAGCCAAATTTGGACTTGTGAATCATCTATCTACCTTGAGATACACCAGCAGCCCAACTTTGGCTTAAATAAAATTATATCCTAAGGTTATGGGCTGGCAGCAGACTTTGTGCTAGAACCACTCATGACACCATCAGTTGAAAACTTTGAAAATAATGTACTTAATATCTCATGAACTATAAAAGATTTTGACAAAAGAATTTTTCACTGGTATTCCTCATTTAGAAAGTTCTATCAATTTTAGCAATAAAATATTTCACCTCGTATGCACTTTAAAGAATATACAGTGAGTTGCCATGCCAACAAGGCATTTTGGTATTTAAGAAAGCAAATGCCTAAGTTGTGTTTCTTTAATAGCATGTTTCTAATTAATCTGGTTGTTTTGACTTTGTATTCAAATATTGAAAAAAAGATTCAATGTTACACAATATATGCACAGATGGTGTGACTGTGCTTCATGTCATTGCGGAAATGTTTTGTAATGTCATGGCTTCCCTGGCTTCCATCCATGTGACCTCGAGAGTGGTGAGCCTTGTGGAATGAAAAATAACTAAGGACAGTTATTCAATTTGGTGTTGTTTTTTGTGTGCAACAAGACTTTGGTAGTTGGTAATTATGTCTAGTTTTATTCAAGTAAACATTTACTTGAATCATTCAATAAAGCTGTTCTCGAATTAATCAAACTGAAAGTTTCAGGCAATTAAGCTACAGTGTCGAGAGGTTTGCAAAGTGGTTACATGTACATTTTATGTGTAATATGTTGATTTTTGTCCTCCAATCTATAACCAAATATTGTCATTTGTCTTACAAATTGCTCAAGACCTTATTTATTTCTAGAAAAGTTATCAAATAGATTAATTCAGAAACCCTATAGGTCGTTAATTTAGAAAATATTGGAAAACCATGTGAGTTCCACTACCATGCAGGTGAGTGGGTGATGAGGCTTGACATCTTGTGGCACTCACTCAATGTGCATGTGGGTAAATTGACAACTCTGTTTGTATGTAAGCTCCAGACGGGATGTTCCATATGTTTTATTACTGTCTGACTGGCTCTGCAGCCCTGTGTTGTTGTATTCTTTGCTACACTGTAATAATTCAGTTTGTCCCAGGTTAAGATCTTGCACTAACCAGTGGTGGTCTGGATGTCTTCACTGACCACTGTCTCTAAACTTTTATAGCATTTCCAACGATCAGGTCTTGTTTGTGATCCCAAACTGGTTTTTAATGTCATCTGCTACATCTTCAGGTAAAACGGTCATGTTTTTTCCCCTTATTCTAAACATTTTAAAAATAGTTATGGTTAGGAGTAATCATATAACTATTCATCTAGAATAAAAGTAATTCCTGCAAGCTTTCAGAGTTATTTAGGTGATTATAGAAAGGGTGTAGCTTTCCCATAACATAAGGTGGTTGATGACATCGACTTCATGCAACCTCATGTGATTATGTGGTGGCTTGCTGACTGAAAGCAGCGTTTTAGCAAGATTTTTGTCATAATTTATTAAGAGTTTCTGTTCCAAAACCTACATAACTTATGCAATGTTAAACTGTATGCATAATGAAGTATGCCTAAGTATGGAAGATATCCCTCTATTGTTGATAATAATTTTTATAGTGGTATTTCAAGCACGTTTGAAACAGCTACTTCGACACAGACTCTGTATTTTAGAAAAACTTTTCATCATTATATTTTGTATAAACTGTTTTGAAATAACAGCCCTGAACATAAGATCATAATTTGAGGTGGGTTGTGGCATGGTCGACATACCACAAGATTGTTTTTAAAAGTTTGAAATAGCTACTTCAAGCACTTGAATATAATTAATTATCTACAACTTTAAAAGAATACTAGACACTAACCCAAAAAAATTTTTACAGGGGTTGGATACAGTTTTATATGGAAAGTTGATGATACATACTGTAGATTGTTTAATTATTGAATTTCTACAACGTTATATTTTTTTCAAAGTTTCTAATTTACTCCTTTGTTATAATTCCTCAAATTCAAGTAAATGGAAAAGAATCATTGAATAGTAAGTTTCAAAAAGATGTAATGGAAGAATAGAACAAACTAAACTGCCTCAGGCCAAGAAGCTAGAAGTGTCATTGCTAAAACTCACAAGTAGAGTTGCTTGAACTGTCTTCTGTTTTATCACAGTTTTCAGTTTTATCACAGTTACAAAAATTGTTCTGATTCTTTGATACCTGTGAGCATGACATTTCTATGAGGAAATGAAAATTGCAGTAGCACCAGGCAACTTTCCTGCTTAAGTATTTCAAGAAGCTGACATTGATCAATGAATATAATTTGTATTAATTAACAGTTATAATATTTAATACTTCAACTCATCACCTTTCCTTCTCTTAGAAACTCATATTAATAATTAGTTAGTTTTGCTACAGTTTTACTGAGTTTAGCAAACATATGTAGAAAGTTAGAGTTAAAGAACAGCTAGAGGAAAAACGTTCAGTTTGGATTAACCCTTTGAAGATCCCATTCTTATGTAGGCCTGTACTCCAATACCACAAAGAAAATATATAATTACGCAGACTAGTGGCATTTTAAGCAAATTTGAAGTAGCTACCTCAACAAAAACTCTGCATTTTTGAGAAATTTTTGCATCATTAAATTTTGTTATTAGCAGACAGACTTTTAATAGCAGCCCTGAACATAAGATCAAAATTGGAGGTGTGGTATATGAATTATGGGCACACAACAAAATTATTTTAAAAAAATTGAATAGCTACTTCAAGCACTTGAATATAAATTATCCACAACTTTAAAAGGATACTGAAACACTAAATAAACACAAATTATTATAAACTTGTTAAGTCCTGGCAGGAAATACCAGTTCCATTAAAACAGATCCGTCAGAAGTAAAAATTAATAGCAACAATGATTTGAGATTAATCTGTTTATTTGCTGTTTATTTAAGGTGTACATTATATATTTGAGCTTTAGAAAACATTTTCCTTGTTTCATTACTCTGTTGGAAACACAAAGGGTTCTTGGGAGAAATCAAAAAAAGGTCTTGGTCAGGAGCTGAAAGTGAGTGATTCAAAGTGTTTTCGGGTGTTCTCCCAACAATCTCAAGTGTTTCCAGCAGAGTGTGCAAGCATGGAAAATAATTATTTCGTCTTCTAAAGCTTTTGTAAAATAGTAACAATACTGATGATGTCACTAAAGATTTCTATCCAGATTTGGAAATGGGACTCAGCCAATCAGAGTGCGTGTTTTACTAAATTATTTTATTAAAATTAATATAAAATAACATAATATGTGTACGTACTCCATTTTTATTATTGATTTGGGATTCAAATTGGGATTAATTGTACATTTCTTTTTTAACTCTATTTAGAGTGCTATGCGTGTTAAAATTATATACGATTATCAGCAGTTTTAAAAAGTTCTCAACATCTTCATAATTATATGTAATTGTTATTGTAGGACAGCTGCAAAAGAAAAACTGACTGCTGACAAGTTGAAAGATGAACTGACAGCTTCATCATCATTTTGGAAAGACCCAACTCTTTCAGTTCTTAGTGGCGTATGGAATGAGCAGGTCTGCTTTTATCAAGACCAGTCTATAATTATTATTTTTTAAAGTTTTTCTTGTTGCACCTTGTGTTTTTTTTTTGCCAATAATCATATTGTAATGAAATTTCTTCATATAAAAAGGTTCTACCCAAGCAATAAACTACATTCTGCCATTCAAAATTAAATTGGATGTGATTGGTTTTTATGTTTTGAACTAAACTATGCATTATTGAGATGATGCAGTATTTCAGCTATAAACACTTATTTTCTTTAGTTTTTCTATACATACCAACTTTTGTGGCTATACGAGTCATTTTGTTTATAAAATTGAATTTTTGAATCAGCTACAGTAGTCTTCTTATCTAGTAAATGAAATTTATTGGCATAATAACCAATGTTACATATTCTGTTTTTTCTTTGGAGGGTAAAGTTCTGTGTAGTCCAGATTTGAGGCAAGTCTTGAGTGTTGGCCAGGTGTGTTGAACTAATGATACTGTATTAATTCATTGTACAACCTTTTCAAGAAGGAAAGTGATTCTTAGGGGGCACAGACTAAACCATGACTCTGAGCAAGGGGAATAACCATGTTATTACAGCTGTATTTATCCATAAACTGAATACTGTACATGGGGAGAAGAAGCAAAAAATTACTTTGGGGGGTACAGTATAAAATGCGATACTTCATTTTAAAACCTGAAATAATTGTTGAAAACTACTTACTGTCGTTAGCAAGAAAATTATTAGGGGAGCCTGGCCCTTCAACAAACCTCTTCCCCCCCCCTCCCCCACCAAAGTATTGTAAGTAATGGCTTCTAAGTTTAAATAGGGATGACCATTGTAAAGTCCCCAGAACACCCTAAAAAAGACCAAGAGATAAAAATTGCGTCTTAGTTTTACAATTAGCCTAAGAAAAACAACTGAAAGCTGAAAATTTCCTAAGTGGATTGGTCCTTGTGTTGCACTGAACATAACATGCAGTAAATAAAGGTGTGTGCGTAATAGTTCGTTCACCAAAGGACGTTTGTCTTAACTTCTTATCAGTATTCATGTTTGCTAAAACACGGGACTGCAAGCAGTCCAAAAGCTTGGCAATTTTTTACCTTAAAAAATACCAGGCTCTTGGTTTAACACATGATTTTCTTTTACATCCCCTAAAAAATAACAGACTGACTGTTTTAACCCCTAAAAGTATGATGGTCGTACCTACCATGATCCCAATATAGGGAGTACCCCCCCCCTCCCCCCTAGGGTTAAAGTACTGGTTACACTCAGAAAATTTCGTGTTTTTTTTCCTGCAGCTGGTTGATGTAAAATGGAAGCTTAGTGTTGGAATGAGCTCAAGCTATTCACGTAGTCTCAATGCACCATATGTTACAATGGTTTTAACTGTAGCAGATCCTTCAGGCTCATTAAGTGTACACTCAGCTGAGATGACCATTACTGAGTTTAAGGTATTAGTTGTTCATAGTACGACTGCTGTTTCAGAAAGTTAAGATCTGTGTAATATGTACTCCAGTGAGTTTCTTACAACCTGCATACCCAAGATCAGTTGTTCCTTTGAATTCTTTGTTAAAAAGACCTAATAAATGAGTAAAGTTATGAGTTTTAGGCGGCGAACAACACCCCAGTAATGACTTTTAACTCATAAACATTTTGTTTTTCACACAATTTTAACTTTATATATAATATGTAGCTTAATATTTTATCTTTTTACCTTTTTAAGTGAACATATATATGTCAAAAAACCATAATCATATATAATTTTATTAGCTACCTTGCATCTCAATAACTTCAACATTACAACAAATATCCAAATTTCAAGACCACAACATTTAATTTCACTCTGACTTCTAAATAATATTATCACATGGTATTATAATTACAAAAACAGTCTTTCAATTAATTTTAAGTTTTGATTATATTTTTTTTAAATTCACTCTTTTTTTTATTTGTAACTAGGTAAAACAGATATTTTTACTATAATTATTTAGAATGTTTGAAAGATAAAATATGTACAGTAAAATGAAGTGTTTTTTTTATCACAGAAGTTCTCCAACAGAATGAAGGAGATGTCAAGTGTACTGGAGACAGTCTAGTAAATGAACCCTGGGGGCCATACAGTACACTGAATTACTGTAATTAGGCAACTTTGGAGAACATTAATAATAATCTTGTTTTAGTTTATAATATCTTTTATAAAAGACTCTCAGCAAGTATCAATGAATAAGATATGATTTTAGTTTTTCAGACCAAGTTTTTGCTGGTCAGATGTGATATAAAAAATGAGAATAATAAAATCCTATTTTGTTTTGCATAATAAATTATACCTTTTTCAAATGCCAATGTTATATAGAATTCCAACCAATTCACTTTTGTCAAAAATGTCTGGACAGCTGTATCAGTAACCTCTTTGACTTACTTGAGCATGGGTGCTTAATACTTTGTCAAATTTCAATAATGATGGCTGAAACATAATAACAGCTTTCTGAAATCGAAACACTGATGAAAAATATATGATCAGTAACTTCTGAACAACACTTTAAAAGTTGCTCTGTTTTCAAAAATGATACTTTGTTCCTGTTGTGATGAGTTTTAAACTCTTTTTGCCTTGATCATGTTTGATTTTTGCATAGTTTTTGCAGAAATAAAAATAAAATTTATTTCAAAATATGCTCACAATGTTTTCTGAAACTTCTTGAGCCCTTAATTCTCTTTTACTGGGGTACAAGAGCTGATAACTTTCAGCAGAGGCAAGGTTCTTAAATATTGTGGCAACTTTAGCCTCAAATTGTTCTTATTTCCAATCAAGTATTTTTCTATTGACTAAATTTATAGTCGTGCAGTAGTTACAAGGCCATAGAGTTATGGTTGTAAAACTGACAGATCTCGAATTCAAATGTTACATTGAACTAGTTCAGCTGCTAAAAATAAAATTAAGAAGAGAGTAGTTTGAAGTGTTATTACAAACTTAAATGTGTAGTTCAATAATATTACAAGGAAAAAAATAATTTCTTGAAATAAATTTCTTCCTGATTGTTTTTAGCTTGTTCTTGATTTGTTGGCAATCTCAGCCTAGCTGTCCTTATAAAATTTATCTGATAAAAAAAGCTGGGGCTTCCCAGGCTGAGTGTAACAATATCTTATTTTTGATCATGTGCAAAAATCTTGTTTTGCAATATCTAAAGTATTAGTTTTCTAAAGAATACAATGATCAAGAATGTTATATAAAAGGGAACTTTATATTACGGTACTACAGATAATTTCTCAAAATATTCAGGATTTCCACAGCATTTGTTTGAGTTCAAAATTCATCCAAGTGCAAGAACTTGCATCTTTTAAAAATGAGGATGAGGGCACAACACTTGGAGTAGTGTACCTCTGCTTTGAGGGGAGCACTGCATGGGGCACAAAAAGAAATGCAATACAGCAATAACCCCAAATCCTAAGGGAGTTGCACTTACAATAACTTTAAATGATTCATCTATCCCCAACACCTATTAAAGGGAGTGGCATTAACACCAGTTTTCAACTGTGCAAGGATTATGGGAGTTGCATTGATGACTTTTGTCTTTCCCAAAGGCCTAATGGAGTCTTGTTGGCACCTTTAACCTATCCCCAAGGCCTAAAGGAGTTGCACCGACAACTTTAATTATAACTCATCTATCCCAAGGCATAAGGGAGTTGCATTAATGCCTTAAGAATAGGCCAAGGGACTGGAGTTTCATTGTCACTTTTTATCTATCCAAAGACCTAAAAAAGGTGCCTTGTTGATTTGCATTTACCACTACTTATTAGGCCTTGCAACCTATCACTGTCTTGAAGGGCTAGTTCTAAGGTTTAGCTTATAATTAGGTGGGGGCAGTAGAATGTCAGTCCTAAAGGAAATGTACTGATGATGCTCCTCAAGTAGTGAGCAAAATGGTTTAAAAGTCCTTACCTATAATCAACAAGCAGGAGGAAAAAATAACCACTTCATGGTACACCTTTAGGAAGAAGCATTTAATTTTTAACAAGGCCACTCAGAACAACAATCATGATGCACATGCATAACACTGGTTTTAAAGACAAAAAATTGGGAAATGAAATTGTCAAGACCTTTCAGGGTGACTGACACTATTTTCCAGTAAGGTTTTTCAACTTGACATTCGTCTTGCAAACTGCTCGCTCGATATGCCCAATAATATGTAAGGAATCTGACCAGTAATCAGTGGGTTGCGGGTTTGATTCCAGTCAGTGATTCAGAATTTTTTTTCTGAGCTTTCAACCTGTGAATCAACAATTTCTTCAACTTTATATGCAAGTTTCAAACTACCATTCTGAATAATCTTACATAATCTTTATGCAAGACATTATGTATGTAGGCATGTACTGTATGTTATACATTTGCACAGCAACGTAATTACGAAGACCTTTCAGACCCTTTTCGGAGGAAGCGAGGCTCAATGGTTAGGGTGCTGGATTTGCATGCGGTTGTCCCGGGTTCAAATCCCACTCTGACCACTGACAGGATTTGGCTTCGGTGGTCCCGGAGTCAAATCCACCACGC
This sequence comes from Hydrozoanthus tunicans, assembly GCA_026413305.1. NCBI lineage: Eukaryota > Metazoa > Cnidaria > Anthozoa > Zoantharia > Hydrozoanthidae > Hydrozoanthus > Hydrozoanthus tunicans. Next base: position 15,824 of record JAOBAT010087183.1, read on the forward strand.
TTGTAAATAGCCAACTGGTCTGCCTCCAACCAATTGGGATTCTTAAATGTAGTCGTACTTGTTCGGAATTTTAACTATGTCAATGAAATGCCCCTTGGGGGAGTTGTCATTATGTAAGTATAAAAAAAAATTAAAACATAAGAAAATTCTTATAAATAAAAACACTGCATCCCGTGAATAAATTCTCCTTTGTTCCTTTAAAATAACAACCTAATTTATTTAACGAGGGTGATGCAAGACACCTATTACTATGAAGTGTTTTCTCTAGTCACCAGAAATCTAAGACAAACAAAAATTACATCAGTTTTGAGGATAAACGATGATATAATCTTATAATTTATGTACGTTTGGTGTTACACACGTTGCACGATGTGCACTTCATCTCCTGTTCATTGATCACTTCCTGGTTAAGCAGAAGACAAACACATCAAGATCCTCCGGGTAAGTCGGCAGTGCATCTTCGCCAGTAAACCTTCGCTTTTCAACCAAGCGAATGTTAAAACTCTCGGAGAAGATTTTATGCAAGTCGGCTTCTGCGACAGGATTTGTTTGATCCCAGTCATACGTCTCTATGAGCCATCGGCCGTGAGGTGCCAGTAGATACGAGACTGCTTTCACATACTCCACCTGTTTTTCACCCATCAGGGCAACAAACGCACCAATGTCGTGTATTGCATCGAAAGTACCGCCAGTGTGGTTGGGGGTAAGTTTGAATATGTCGCACTCGAACAAGGTAATACATTTTTCAGTTGCTCTATAAACAGCTGCCCCCGATGCCAACCCTTCTGTGTTCCCCATTTCAATTGATTCACGGGTGTAGTTCAGGTTGTGTTCTTTAAAGAAAGCCCTGATCGCGTCACAAGAGATTTCTGCTCCAACAACCCTATGACCCCGCTCAGCCAGCCACAGCATATCTAGCGACTTGCCGCATAATGGGACAAAGATTCGCTGGTTGGCCTTTTCACCTGTTAATTCGCCAACGTGTTTCTCTAATGATGGATGGACGCAGTTGAGATGAAATTCAGTAACATCTCCTTTCCAGGTATCAATCCACTGTTGGTTCGTGAGGTTGTCGTTTTCTTCCATTTTTACACCGCGTCCTTTTAGTGCCAAGTCTCAGTCTTCCAAGGAATTGTCACGCAAACGGTCTGCGACGGTGAGAGAAACTGGTACTGGCTTGAACAAGTGGAAACACAAAATTCACAGGAGTTCGGGTTCAAACACAGGCAGCCCAAGCTAAGTTGGATGTTTATGGTTTATATGGACTATGATTTTGTATGGGATAAATAACGCGTCTCCCCCTACCTGAGCTGTTGCCGGTAGCAGTTACCGGGTAGGAAAAAGGCCCTACCTTACAGGTGTTCGGTACAAAAATTCTGTTAAGCCCGGTTTCCGTATAGTCGCAGCAGTGGCAGGAGTCGCGAACAAAGTTGTTCTACGACTCTTGCGACTGCTGCAACTATATGGAAACCGATAGCGCCCGCGACTGCTGCAACTGTTGAGACTGCTGCGACTGGAGTCGCAGGAATCGCCCGTGTTCTATCTCTGCGACTGCTGCAACACTAGTTTCGTGACTGCTGCGACTGCTGCAACACAAAATTTTAATGGAAACCTTGGACGAAAGTTTTGTTGCGACTCCTGCAACAAAATGAATCCCAGAAACCATTGCAGTAGTTTGTTTGTTTATCAGGGGTTGGATCATTCACTCACGACAGTTGCGACAGCTGCGATTTTATGGAAACCAGTGAGTCGCAGGAGTCGCCAGCAGTCGCGGCACACGCAAAATCTTTCTCTTGCGACTCCTGTAACTATATGGAAACCGGGCTTATATATCTTACAGCTGATGTTAGGTAGAAACTCTCTTGCACACTTCCTACCTATACATACAGCCAAGCTAAGCTGTAAAGAAGGGCCGTAAGAGGAAGATATTATTTTCCTGCAGAAGAATTTCCCCAGTGTAACAGAGGAAACGCAGCGATTTGTCTCGTACACCCGAGGACATTTAAGTACGTTGCTTTGTTCAACACCAGAGGCACTTCTTATTGTTACCAATGTGATTAATGAAAATACGTTTCTGAGATATGCCGATTGCCGATTGGAGGAACGTATGTACGTTGCTGCCAAGCCAACGCAAATACTGGTCGCCTACTGAGGCATTTGCCGCAATGAAAATAACCCTGTTAATCAGTTTGCTGTTGTGAACAATTTTCCTACCTTTGAGCTTGGTGTCAGCAAAACACTTATAAGTGTTAAGTTATAAATAAGTTCAGTCATATTTGATATTATTTGCTGTTTAAAACAGTGTAAAGTGTGCAACAAGACGCGGCTAAAGAAACCAGTTTGAAGCGTCGAATTTACTCATCGAATTTCAAAATGTTCAGCTGTAGGTAGAACAAGTCATGGCCGGCAGAACCGGGGAGCCAC
>JAOBAT010087194.1:0-29061 GCA_026413305.1 Hydrozoanthus tunicans
TTGTACACTGGTTGATGTATTTTCAGTATGAAAATGCGAACATTCTGGTTTGGGAAAAGCGAAATGCCGCAGAACAACGGGAGGTTGCCTAGTTCTTACACTGACCGTTACTTACGAACAGTGAAATTGGTCTATTTGCAAGACTTATATTTAGTTTAGAGATTTGAGAAGAAGGAGGGGGTTAAGAACATTGCTTGTGAAGTGCAACAGAAAGACGTGAAAATCTGCAGAAGCAATATATAAGTGTACGATTGAGGTTAGCAGGTTAGAGAACTTTATTACCCTTGAATTTATGAGTTTCTGTTTTTTCCACACGATAAACCTCCATACTAATTCTTACAGGCATTTATCTCCTCATAGTTCAGGGCCGCCGCTGATTGCAATTGGGCGCTGCCTAGTATACTTTCGAAGTTTTCCGAAGATTTTCAAAAAGAAAAAGAAATGAGAAACGTTTTTTTAGCCGTTTTCCATTCCCAAATATTTCTAAAAATCATAAGAACGCCCCAAAACATTTTTAAACCTCTTCTGAACATTTCCGAATGCTACCAGAGATTGCAAGGTTTTCGAACACGAAAAAATACTTTGGGATTGTGAGAAAGCCGAAAAAGATATTTGAATGAGAAGAAATTTGAATAAAAAAATAGCAAACCGTCCCTCCTGGCAAGGGACTAGTACAGCTTTGGTTTGAGGGCGGTTTGGTGAATTTACATAAAATATTAACTTCAAAATTAATTTTTGAACTTCCCAAAAAATCACCAAACTCAAAAAATTCCAATCTTCAAAAAATAAAATAAAACTCAAAACTCATCCAAAGAATCTTAAAATGTTCAAGCAGATTCCCCTTCATACCATCTGTGTTATAAGCGATACGATTCTGTAGATTCAAATCATGGACTGAGATATCGTAAGAAACATGAAGAAAAGTGGCCACAAAGCGCGCTTAATTAAGCAACGCTTTCTCGTGTCGATACGGAGAAAAAATTAAGAATTTTGCCATCGATGTCACAGAAATGGTTCTCTCTTAAGTTAAGAGTTAATCTTATTCTTCGCGAGGAGGGCAATTTGAAGTAAATGATTTATAATTATTTTTCTTGCAGCTCGTGAACAGTTAGACGTCAGTGATTAATTTATGAAAATTTATTTGTTATTAATTTATGCTGCATATTATTTTTGACTTGGAAACGGAGCAACGCCGGCGAAGATATCACCAACGATCTGGCTTCGTCAGGAAATGGAAAACTACAAGGTACAATTAAACTCTGATTTGAAGTCAGCTGGTCTCTCCAATTTGATTCGTATCCTTTTCTCCTTCAGCTTCATCAGCGATTGGGAAAAGGTGCGCAAGGATCTGTTTTTCTGGTCGAGAACAAGACGGATAAAAAGAAATGGGTATTGAAGAAGGTAAATGCTGTTGTAATTTTAGGGTTTAGTGTAAAATCATATGTCAATAGCTTGTAAATCTTTCCAATCGGTAATCGAAGCTACAATTTGGTACTTTTTGAAAGTTTGTCTGGTAGCTTTTAGTCCACCTTCTTGTTATTTGATGAAAGCGAATCTTTCGACTCTCGCACTCCGTGACACTCGTGCTGGGCAGTTGGAGAAAGATGCCCTGTCACACTTTCTCCTTCAGGCATTCTCACTTTGGTTTTGCTTTACTAATGTGAGCAGATTGGCTTTTCGAAAAGTTGTGTTTCGTTTTGGTGTACCAGTACAGATAGTGACAGCTGTCGGGGGTATTGAATCTTGGCTTGATCTCTCTTGTGTTTGTTTGCTCATGTTCTAGCGCTAGAGCTTGTGTTGTTCGTAATGTAAAGCGACTCACTTATCGTGGAGAAATGTAAACAAATGAAAGTTAGTCTCGCTTATAAAATTAATCTTTTAGTTGCTTAGTTTAAAAGTCGAGATACTTTAGAACCTTGCATTTGGGCTTCCGAATTACTAAACAAAGCAGGAATGGAATAAAATCTCCTTAATAACATGGAACATTCAGTTCGCAACATAGTTTACAGGGCTCGAAATTAAATACTTGGCAATTTTATTCGTTAATTTGGTACCAGAGGGAAAACTTTAATCCCTTTTGTTATCGCTTAAATGCAGTTTAATATAACTGTGGACTTGAAAAGCACAGAATCCAATCTCAAGTCTGCGATAGCTTTCTTTCGATAAAAAATTTAAACTGATCCGACAAAATGATAAGGATCGTTAAAAAATGTAGATATAATCTTGCAGAAACTGGGGAACTTTGATATGAATAAATATTTTCCGCAATTTAATTAGTGTTAGCAGCTGCCGGAATAATTAAGGGACAAAGAACAAAAAACAGTTTGTCCCAAATTATATGGCTTGTTCCAAAATTTTAGAATATCTCAACCCCCCTCCCCCAAACTCCGATCCCAAAGCGTCCGCTATAATAATATCAGGACTTCGATAAACTGCAAAAGTGCAATCAAATTTATTCAAATGGCACGCTAAAGTTATTCAGACTGTCTGACTAATAGTGAACTGGCCCTCAAGTTTGTCACTAGATATTCATTGTCAAAATTTTTCTACTTCATCACATATTTGTAGATTTACATAATTTGTATAAAATTTCAGGATTTTTTAAAACTAAAAGAAAATGAATGTTCGAATTTTCATCATGAAAATGTTTTCTGTTCGAAGTAGTTGCCAATAAAGTGCCAAATCTCCAATAAAGTGCTTGTAGATTAAAGGAGAAAATTATTTAAAAATTATATGGCACTACCATGTTATACATATAATACAAGTGTCTGATTTGGGGATTAACATGTTATAAGTACTGTGTTATAGTAATTTGGTAAAAACTGTGACCTATTTTAGAGATTATCATTAATTTAACTTTGTCACTCATGTCTAAAAAGGTCGAATGTAATGATGAAAGTGAAGCAAATAAAGCATTCAAAGAGGTATTTGAATTTAGTTATAAAAAATGTTACTTGTCGAAGAATATATCAGACTAGTTAGTTCAATTCACTTAGCCCATTACATACTTATTAAATAACAAATAATTTAGTTTGGGGTCCAGGCCCCAATAGTTCTCTGGCTAACAATACAAATCTAGATTTAGATTTTATTATGACCTATAACAATTACCCCTCACCCACCCCCCCCCCAATAATTTTTTTTGCTTCTACCACCCATAATATCATGTATTACATATTGCTAAATACCAAGAGCAAGACCAAAACTAAATATTTAGAATAGAGGTAAGATTGATGTGCTATAATGAAACCAATATTTATCATACAATACTATTGAATCCTGATTTATTAGTTCTCATATTACACAAGAACCTTAAATTACTGCATATCATGTTCAGCACAACACAAAGTAACTTAGCGCCGACCCAATAGCTACCCAGGGAAAAATTTAAGCTTTTAATTGGTATTTTTTAGGGTAATATTTTAAAATTTTTATGCCTTGGTATTTTTTCACGTGTTTTGGGGACTTAATCAACACGAGTACCATCCCCCTGGAATTTGATTACCACAGCTAGCTTAACATTTGAAAACCAATTTTTTTGTGTTTTTACAAGGTGCTCTAAGGGCTTGAAAAGTAATTAGAAAAAATCAAGCTGCTTTAACTAAACTTATGGAAATTTTGATATGAAATTTAATTTCCTTAATGATTTTAAGTTTTCATTGTTCAGACCAAATTAGGTTATCCTCATGCATTTATTTAACTTCCGTTTAGTGTACAAACTCTGATATTAATTTGTATTTGGTTATCATTGAACAGGCGATGGCATTGCAGGAACTTCAACATCCTTATGTTTGTGGTTACAAAGAGTTTTTTGTCACATGGGACAAGGAGGTGTGTTCTTTATTACTGTGTTATAATTTAACATTGTTGGCAGCGATGGGCCGAGCAGTTAGCATGTTCAACTCATAATCCTAGGGTCGCGAGTTCAAGCCCCAGTCAGACCACTGTGTTGTGTCCTTGAACAAGACACTTTACCTGACTTTGTTCCAGTCGACTCAGCCGTATAAATGAGCACCAGTTCTGCTGGGGCTATCCTGTGATGGATTAGTGGCCTGTCCAGAGGGAGTCAAAGATTCTCATCTGCTTAACACTACAGAAACCAGAATAAGCACTGGCTCTATAAGCTACTAGGTTCATAAAAGGATTTAGCTTTAGCTATAAATTAGCATGCAATAACTATTTCCTTGACAAGTTGTCACAAAATCTTACTCAAAACAAATTGCTAAAAAGATTCTTGTATTACAATAATTGATAATAACTTTAAAATTGATTTTGTTGCTCATAACAGGAATCTGCCATGTTTGTCTGCATTGTAATGGAGTATTATGGACTTGGTGAGATTGTTATTGTTTTAATGAAGATAGTCACTTCAGTTAGCTAGTACAATTGCTTTGATAAATGAGAGATTAATCTTAGTTTACAATAGTACAGTATCATTCTGTAGAAACAGCATATGGAATCTAGCTCAACCCTTGAGACTGTTTTTAAATACAAAAGTGTGTCTCCCCCTATTGAAGAGTGCAGAATTAATGATGTGATTATTTTTGTAATACTATAATGAAGGTTTGATAAAAATTACAAAATAGTTGTCTTGTTTCTTTTTTAATGGACCATCGTTATATAGGTAATCCTTTTATGGAGTATCTTATATGAGCTAACCATATATGGATCATCCTTATATAAGTAATCCTTATATGGAGTACCTTATATATGCTATCCTTATATGGGCCATCCTTATATAGGTTATCCTTGTACAGGCTGTCCTTATATAAACCCTCCTTATATGGAGTACCTTTTATTAGCCATCCTTATTTGGGCCATCCTTATAATATGGATAATCCTTGTATGGGCTATCCTTAAATGGACCATCCTTACACAAGTAATCCATATATAGGCCAACCATATTTGCACCATCCTTATATTGACCATCTTAACCCTTTAACCCATAAGAGTGCCCAAAGATGAGTTTGTAAATTCTCCCAAATTAAGTCCATAGTATTCCTATGAGAAGCTTGGGAGAATTTCTTAATTCATCTGTAAAAGTTTTAGGTGGATGATCAAATTTCATATTCTCAGCACTAACCAGCTTGTTTTCTTTTGCTTACTGTAAGGAGAATTTAGATGTTGACAAGTGCCTTAGGGCTGAAAGGGTTAATATGGGTAATCATCCTTGTGTGGACCATCCTTTTGTTATTAGCCATCCTGGTATAGGCCATCAATATATCCTTGCATTGACCATCCTGATTTGGGTATTCATTGTATGGATCATCCTAATATGCATGGTCCATCCTTAAATGGTTCATCCTTATATTGAACATCTTTGTATGGACCATCCTTATATAAGCTAACTAATAAATCAATCAATGCTGATGTGAGTCAATTTAAACAATATTGAATTGAATCTTTTTTGTAGGAGATCTAGATAAAGCTCTAAAATGCAAACGAAGGGAGGGCACATTTATTGAAGAAATGGTAAGTCAGCATCTGTCACTCACTCGAAAAACACTTGTGTCAATATATTACCAATACTATGTACAGTCAGTGTAACTTGAATTGAGCTTTGTTGTAACCAAAGCTTTTTTTCTAAAACTGATATGAGAATTCTTACTAGAAGAATTTTAAATAAAAATACATCAAGAGAATAAAAATAATCGCAAATATGTCTCCGACATTTCAGAATCATTAATTTCAGTAAGTCAAATATCTTATCTTTATACAAAAAAATATGCAAATGTGCTAGAATACATTACTGGGCAATTAATGAACCAAACAAAGGACTTTAATTACCCCAAATGGATACAACTATTTGTTTAACTTGCTGTCTGATGGTCAGGAACGAAAAACATTTTGTAAGCAAGACAATCAAAATTTGGTTTCACCTTTTTAAGACTTTAACACATGTAGCCCAGTGTGTTAACGAGCACATATCCCATGTATCAACAATTATGCTTTTTACAAATTGCAAAGCATCACAGTTGATTGTGACTTTTTAATTATGCAATTTAAACTTACATTTACAAAACATAACCTAATTTGAAACCTTTTGTTTTGATTATCATTGTATTCAAATTACTTTGTAGGTCCTAAGAAAGTGGTTTGGACAGATGGTGTCTGCTTTAACCTTTGTGCACAACAAACATGTTATTCACAGGTAACTTCAATTTCCTTAATTAGCCTGTGTGCAGTTGCCAGTCCCTGCCCAGCCAGTTTTATAGCTATTACTGGCATCTGCAAATCAACTAACATATCTGTGTTCTGTAATATGCAGAATTCATGTTAATGTGTATTGTCAGTGGTCATTTGATACAATCAATGTAAAACTTGCTGGATTCAGTGTTTTTTCATTTACAGTGACATACCAGTTGTTTGCTAGTTGTGATGGAAAAGAAAGTTATTCGCAAACACTGGTTGGGAGTTTGTTGATCAATTGATAATAAGTGACCAACTTAATTGTGTAAATATAGCTTTGAATTTAATTTTAAAATAAACTGATCATGACAGATCAAACAGCTGGAAGTTTATAATTACACACCAGAAATAGAAAGCTTTTCACAAAAATGTTGATATTAATCCTAAAACAACTGTTCAAAGTGTTTGCCGCCTACACTTGATTGGAAATGATTCTCTGTTTGAAAGAAGGTCGCAAAAAGCTTCAATGCCACAACAATTGAATGAATGGGCCATAGTTCTGTCTGTTTGTGAAATCGTATATACACCTTACAACTTATTTTCATTTTAAAAATAGTTGGCTTGATGTAGCAACCAATTGGCTTAGCGACACTTTAATAGAAAATCAGCCAATCAGGGTGCATCTGTTCAGTTTGCACAGATAGAACTATGTCACAGAACAGCATGAACGGCACTGACTCTTTGATGGTTATTATAAAAATTAAGTGGCTATTAGCATTGACTACAGTTTTCTGAGTGCATTCATTCCAAACTTGTGTGAAAAGAGCAAATTAAGTTATGATATTAAGTCAAGTTCAGATAGGAGAAGGAGTGTTTAATGACTGCTTGAAGTAAATGGCCATGTTCATTGAGCTAAATAAAACCCTTCATCAGGCCTTTGAGACCAATTATTTGAGTAAGCACTTAATAATATATCCCTGGTTTCCATCCCCCTGGACAAGATACTAATCCATCAAAGGTTTACTTTTGAAGGATATTTAACAATAAATACCTGGAGCCCAAATTTTGAGTTCTACACACCCTACCGTGGTTCTTTCTTTGTGTGTTTCTAAAACTTGGCAACGTGGTTCTTGTTCTTTCTAGAACAAAGAATAGTTGCAACATCAGTTTTGACTCATTCTCAAACTGCACTTGGCTATCATGAGTTTGTTTTTAACTTTCAGGGACCTCAAGCCCAGTAATATCTTTCTCACCAGTGAAGGAAATATTTCAATAGGTAATTAACAGATAAGTGGTCTTAGCTTGCCAGAATAATAATCTTTAGTTAATCCTTATTAGGAAAGCTCTCAGAAAGGTCCTACATATTTGTGAGCAATGGTTGTTTGTAATAGCCACCCATCAAACTGACGTAATTTGGGGTGAAAGCTATAACTGATCTCACATGCAGGGGTACAAATTCCAAAACGGTTTCGACAAAAACCAAGAATCTCTTCGTCATGTAACAATTCCTGGGTTCATATGGCCATTATAAGTCATGGAATTTGAAAATGCGTTTTCCAGGCCTTGAAATGTTATGGAGTTGAGGGAAAATGGCCAAAGTCATGGAGAGACATTGAATTTTGATATTGGTTTTGATTTTGATTGGAAAAACGAGTTCTCATGAAATATTAAACCATGTGATGAGTTTGTCTTAAATTATCAATTAGTTTAAAGTTCCTATCAAGCTTAATTTTTTACTTTTTGGATTAAAACTGTTGTGATCTGTGATCTCAAAATTCGAATAACCAAAGAAAACTTCCACGTCTAAGTATGCTTTTTAAGCAAAAAAAGATTGAAATGTAAATTTTGACCGAGCAGGATGGGGACTGGTAACCTGTCACGTTGCAGCAGTGAGTTACGTGGTTTTTGTTTAATTTTAAGGGAATAATTCATTGATTAAAGTTATAACAATGTGATTATTGTAGCCAGAATTGAACTATTTGAGATGAAAAAGATTGTCCCTGCCTCATACCTCATGCTACTTGAACTGTTTTTGCTTGCATAAGCTCGCTTACACCGTCAAGAGTGAACGTTAGAATTTAAGTTATGTGCAGTTTCCCAATTCAATGAATCTTCGCAGTTCGAGCCAGTTCTTCCCCATGTCTGACGTCATAGCCTCATCCTTTCTCCGTTGACCCCCTATTTCTAAGACGTCAGTACATTGCGGCACGTAATTAACATGTTTTATAAACTCGAACTTCTCAGAAAATCAGCGCGATACCAGGAAGAAAATTGTTTAAATATCTGAAGATGAAACCTTGCTCCCAACTCACTGGTTTAATGATTGCTCGGAAATCTACATCAGTCTCCCCTACTGCCAAGCAAATGAAAAACTTAGCCGTAATTTTCTTTGATCTCTCCATTCCTTCACCAATGGCACTCTGAAACTCAAAATTCTTTGGAAAACAAAGAAAATCAAGTCACTATTCAATAACAAAGATAAAAATAAACGCCCATCCCACGTCGTTTACCACGGCACCTGCAACTGCGGAGCTTATTACATTGGAGAAACCTCACGAAACCTCGAAGAGCGAGTAAAAGAACATCTAGATATTTGCAAGCTTTCTGAATCTGCCCGTCATATCGCCTGTCATTCTAACCATTCGTTCTCCTGGGAAGTTGTGACTTTTGCTTATTCCTGGACTATCCGCCGCATTTTAGAGGCCTTGATCATCGCCAAAATTCGCCATAATTTGAATAAACACGTCCAAGCATTCTCATTGTCTCCATTCCCCTCGGGGATAACTTAATTAACAACTGCCAATTGCATATAAACTACGTGTTCTCTTTAGCGTAGTTCATTTACCTGAAGATGACGAAAACGTTTGTTTTTAAACTATCTTAACTTTGTATTACCATTTTTTATATTTTAACTTTTTTTTGGCGTTTTTATGCATCCTTGTTTAAATATCGTTCGCACACGTTTTAAGTTATTGTTTGACAAACGTCTGTTTTAAGGTTAAGTTCTCCTTTAATGAGTTTAAATAAATCTTCAGCCCCATTCTTTAAACAATTTCAGGTGATTTTGGAGTTGCTACCATAATGGACGATGCACGAACCAGAACCCGAACAACAGTAGGGACAATGAACTGGATGGCCCCAGAAGTTCTGGAAAGACCGTATCCTTGTTCTGGCATCTCTTTCTTTGTCAAGCTGTTTATAACTTTTGTCAGGCTTTAGATAGGACAAACGAAAGTATGTGTAATCTTTGGTTGTATCTTACTCGAAATGATTACTTGTTGGTTTATTGACAGAGGGAGTGGTTGCGTGGTATTTGTTTTTGATAGTGCCCTTAACGCCAGATTTTAGATACGACGAGCGAAGTGATGTGTGGTCTCTAGGTTGTATCTTGCTTGAGATGACCACATGTGGATTTATGGATGTAAGTTACCTTTCATTCTGCTTGTCGAGTCTTTGGCGTAACATGCTTCAACTTCTCAAACCAACGAAAACGTTCCCCATTTACTGAACAGCAAGAATTACTGTCGGTGAAATTGACATAAAGGAAAATATTTTCATTCAGATCAACAACAAACTATTTGTACTGTATGTTATCGCCAAAAGCTTTCCTCTTTTAGGTGCTTCTTTTTTCATTTTAATGCTAAAATATATTTATAATTTTCATTTCATTGCACACACATAATAGAATAACACTTCAAATTCTGTCGTTGAACTGATAGACTAGAAAGACTTTTAAATCGAGCGAAAATGGTGCCCACATGAATTGCCGTTAGCCGAGTTTTCTCACTGAAAAAACGACTTGGATTTTTGGCTTGTGCACAGACCTGTATCAACGTTTTTCTTAAAACTAATTTCTTCCCAATTATTACCTAATTCTTACTTCACCCTTTCCTTTATTTAGTCAATTGACAGAGGCACTTAAGGCATGCTTAAAATTGTTGGACTCAACTTTTGCAAGGTTCCATTCCTGTTAGTTTCACTAGACCCTTTTTCTGTGAAGTGGCAACAATATATTATTAGCTGTATTCTGGTTTTAATGCGTTCTGATTGGTTCATTTATTCTCTTTCACAGGCTGCCCAGATGAGTTCAATTTTGTTTCAGATTAAACAGTCGCCCCAAGTTTTGGAAGAGGTGTTAGAACAAGTAGGAAAGGTAAAAATCGTCCACATAACAAATTTTATAACACAGAGAGCTGAATTAGATCGACTTGATTAGACATAAAAGGGGGCATTTTTTTCTTAATTCAGGGCAGAATTACTCGGCGCTGATTGGTCTCTGGTATATTCGTAAGTTTTCCGCACATTTTCCAAAAATTTTTTAAAAGTCTTAAAGTGCCTTTTAGTAACATTCTAAGCCATTTTCAAAAATTTTCGAAAATATTTTTCGTCGCAAAGCGGCGATTTTGGAAAAAATTGAAAACACTCGTGAAATTAATCCAAAATTTTACTTAAACTGTATCATGACTGGCTAAGTTGCCGTTAAGAAGTATTCCAGGTATAGCTTTAAGGGCCAGGGGGTTACTTGTTATTTGATGATTAAATTCATAAGCAAACTATTTTCCTTTATTTCAGAAATACAACAAAGATCTGTGCCAAGTTGTAAGAATCATGCTCAGACGAAACTTTCAGCAGCGCCCTACTGCCAAGTAATTCATAGTTTACGTCTTATTCTCAAGACTCCATTCTCTCTGCATTCCTACAAGAAATGTTTTCACCTCCTGAAAACAGGCAGTCGGGTAGGCAGACAGACAGATTGGGAGGCAGTCAGTTTGGCAGGCAGTCAGGCGGGCAGACGGACAGATAGGCAGACAGACAGACAGACAAGTAGACAGATAAGCAGATAATCAGACAGACAGACAGGTAGGCAGATAGGCAGACAGACAGGCAGTCAGACGGAAAGACAGGTAGGCAAGCAGGCAGGCCGATAGACAGACGGACAGACAGGCGGAGGGACTGACAGGCAAACATATAGGCAGGCAGACAGGTAGGCAGGTAGGCAGAAAGTCAGAGAAAGCAGACAGACAAACAGACAGACGGATGGACGGACGGACGGACAGATAGACAGACAGACAGACAGACAGACAGGCAGGCAGTCAGATAGGCAGGCAGACAAACACAGACAGATAGGCAAGCAGACAGACAGTCAGACGGACAGAAAGACAGACAGACGGACAGACAGGCAGTCAGGTAAGCAGAAAGGCAGCAGACAGAAACACAGAAAAATAGACAGACAGACAAACAGACAGGCAGACTGACAGACAGACAGGCAGACAGGCAAGCAGGCAGGCAGACAGACAGACAGACAGGCAGACAGACAGGCAGACAAATAGACAGACAAACAGGCAGACAGACACGCAGTGCTTAGATAGTTTAAAGAAAGAAGCACAGCTTTTTTTAACTTTTGAAATCTTTTGTCAAAAGGAGTTGCAGCGATGCTCTGAATGATATCTTCAAAGATGGAAATGTGTTATTTTTTTGCAGAGAGTTGAGTGAACTACCATACGTAAAGTCCTGTGTGTCCCTTGGGGAGAAGGCATTGACAAAAGGTATTATAAGGGTGGGCCTTGAAAAATTGTATAAACTGTTTTCTTTTGGTTCTGACACAGTTTATGCGGTCGTGCTTTTTTGTTTCCTGGACTTTGGCCATTGATTGTTTTCTGTTAAAGATTTTGTTCAAAAAAGCAGCCTTTATGTTTAAATAGTAATCAAGACTTATGTCATCGAGTTAGAGTGAGTAAGAGTGAGTTAGTACACAGGAAACCCAAACAATTATCTTGTTAAACCTTACAGCCAATCAAAATAGGTATTCTATGCAATCTACTTTGAGTGCTTGTGGTTGGCATCGCATCGTGTTGCAGGCAATCAAACACTTAGAATATAACTCACAGATACACATACATCTTCAGTGGCAATGTTCTGTTCTATTAGCCTGTATCAAGGGATTGAAAGAACGATTTACACCACTTTACAATGGGAGCCAAATGCGCTGTTTTATGCCATCTTTATCAAAGAGTAAACATAGTCAACTGAAGATTCTAGTTGTATTATTTCATTGGTTACGCTGATATACTGTTTACTTTTGTCTCACTGTTAGAAAATACTTATTAATCCATGCCAGTCTAGAATTGAAAGTCTCATTGCCCCAATCCTTATAATCGTTTAATCAATACAATAAAATACAAATTACTTTATTCACATTTCCAATTTTTACAGGATAAGAAAAAAAAAGGTATATTTAGGTCAAGTATTGTATAAAGTAATTCGAGCAAGTAAAACTAAACATATATGACAATCTAGGAAATTCCTAATGTCTAAATAAAGTGTAGTTTAGTTAGACACTAGTCTGGTTATGTAACAAGTTAAGGTAGGCATGAAAATGAACCAATAACATACAAACAAAAACAAATACACATAAAGACTAGAACAATAGACTAAACAAAGGCATCTGAGTTTGGACGTTTCATTTGTTTCAGTAAAAGGTAGTTCTTGATTTGTTTTGAAAAAAGAAATCAAGCAACTTCTTTTACTTGAGAAAGTACGAATTTGATTTGGTTTGAGTTGAAAACTAGTAAGTGGTCTTTCTGGTGACACAGGTGGCTCTGCTGGCACAGACAAGAAAAAAGCAGGCGACAAGTCCAAGACAGCATCCAAAGGTATCTAAAACAGAACTTGCTAAGTTTAAAGAGGAAAATACTGGCGTTTAGACTGTAGTCCATCTTCGTTGTATTTAGTATGCGAGAGATAAGGAGAGGGATGATACTCTACATGCAAAAAGTGATACTCCAATGAAGTGGGGGGAAGAAAGGCAAAAGGAAAATAATGGATAGAAAAGTGTCAGAAAAGAGGATAGAAACAACAGAAGGCAAACTAAACGCAAAGTGTATACAGTTGGACCCCGGAAAGTGGAATTGTCAAGGGAAATAAAACTTCATTTGAATTATTGGGTTTTCGAGGGTTGAAATTACAGTAAATGGATGAGGCAAATCCAAGGGGAGAATCTGTTTTGCTTCGAGTAAACGGGGAATTCGAGTTATAGAGGGTTCGAAATATCAGGGTTCAGCTGTACAGGCTCAAGAAACGTCACAAAAGTACTTGCCCGTAGAGTCAATGCCAAGATTTGAAGAACTGAACTTGACACAAAATCCATTAGGAATAACTTTGGCCTGAAGACAACTAAACGGGTAAAAAAAGATTTTTTTTGACAAAGAACTTTGAAACTTAGTTCCTTTACTACCCATTTGCGACTTGTAGCGATGTGCAGTCGAAAGCACTTAACCAGTTATATTATAGAGAAGTACTGGAAGCTTATTGGGTTAAGCAATAAACTCAATGAAAATCGAAGAAGTGTTAAAAGAACAAGAAAGTCATTCCATTGTAAAACTGACAACGAGCAATAAAGAAGTTTTATATTTCAGAATTGGAACGGCTTAGTGTTTGAAAGTGTTGATGTCGTGTGGTTTAATTCGGCATTTGATATTTCTACAATTTCTGTTTTACACACATTCCTTTTGCTTTGAAACGATTAAAGTGCGTATGAAGTGAAAAATGAGGAATAGCGTTGAAAACATTTATGGTTCGTGAGATATTAACAGAGTTTGTACTGGCCCTGAAAATCCTGGAAAACCCTGGAAAATCTTTGAAGCCCTGGAAATCCCTGGAAAAGCCCTGGAAATTTTTCTTTAAGCCCTGGAAAATTTCATAGAATCTTCTTGAAAAAACTAGGTTTCCCAAATGATGCATAGTTTTTCGTTTCAAGTAACAACTAAGACTTAAAACTTAATTTTTGCATGTCGTTGTTATATTAAGTCCAATGAATACAAATTTTCTTGACATTAACTACTAAAACGTTGTTTAAACAGGTAATTTTGAACGTTAATATTTTCATTCTGGGTTTAAAAAGTCCTGGAAAAACCCTGGAAAAATTTAAAATATAGCCCTGGAAAACCCTGGATTTTTTAAGTTCTGAAGGTGTACGAACCCTGTATTAACATTTTTAAAATGTTTTCAACTGATGACATCATGAGTGGTTCCAACAAATTTGCATATTTTTTAAACCGCTGCCAATCCTTAACCTTTGGATGAGTTTGAGCCAACCTTGGACTAATTGTCTATCTAACTCGAGATACATCAGCAGCCTAAGTTTGGCTTACTTACATCGAAAGGTTGTGGATTGGCAGTTTGTTGGAACCACCTGTGACGTCATCAGTTGAAATCATTAAATGTCAATATCTCAAGAACCATAAATGATTTTGACAAAACTTTTTCACCGCTATTCCTCGTTTAGCAAGGTCTGTACACTGAAGTAATGAAATTTTTACTTCATACATGTACTTTAAGCAGGCTGCATTTAAAGCTTTTAGCACCTGACCTGGATTTTATAAGTTAATGAAAGCCACTCGTGTCTTGGCAACCTTTTTACTGTTTGTTTAGTTACAGCAGAGTTTCTTGAAAGTTTGATTGAGTTTCTTGTTTTATGGGTCACTGTGAGTTTTGTTTTTTTTACAGTTAAACCACTTCCGAAAGATAAAGGGATCAATGGCGTCTTAGGTAAGTTGAAGTATGAAAGAAGGGACATGTAAAATGAATTGAGATGAAATACTATTTTCTTCTCTTTCAATTGATGCACGATTGAAATGGACCTTACAAGAAGACTGTTCTTAATTGATTTTCAGGATACATGAAAGAGAATGAAGGAACGGTGGCATGCCAGGTATGGTTAAATAATAGAGCCTTTACCAATTATACACACTTTATTCCATGCTATTCTATGATTAATACCGTAAGTTATCTAATATATACCCATTGGTAATTTGTTAAATACAGGTAGCTAATCAGAGGGGAGCACAGATAGCCCACGCTCCTGTCACGATTATTGAACGCCAACAAAATTCTTGTAAGCAAATGTATGAGTAATTTGAATTTTGTGTCTTATTGATCCTAAAATGTAACAAAATCATTCATTTCTACATTCTGTAATCTAGTAGTCATACTGCTGAAACATTTGGAGAGTTTTTTGTCAAGAGTTAAGTTGAGAAAGACTTTTGTTCAATAATAATGTGGAAAAATATCATTCGTGTTGCAGATTGAAGCCTTGAAACACATGGAAAAAGTCACTAGAAAATC
Source organism: Hydrozoanthus tunicans (assembly GCA_026413305.1). Classification (NCBI taxonomy): domain Eukaryota; kingdom Metazoa; phylum Cnidaria; class Anthozoa; order Zoantharia; family Hydrozoanthidae; genus Hydrozoanthus; species Hydrozoanthus tunicans. The sequence goes on from JAOBAT010087194.1 coordinate 15,253, forward strand.
AGGTGAGGGCTTTTGCTTTCCCTATATAATTTATTATCTGGAGGAAGTCACCAGGAAGTTAGGTATAGAGTTTTACTTTCCCAATATAATTTATTATCTGGAAAAAGTCACCAGAAAGTCAGATAAAGCGTTTTACTTTCCCAATCATATAATTTATTGTCTGGGGAAAGTCACGAGAAGGTCAGGTAAGGGTGTCTACATTTCCAATATAATTTATCGAATGGAGAAAGTCACGAGAAGGTCAGGTAAGGGTGTTTGCTTTTCCAATATAATTTATCGTATGAAGAAAGCCACCAGAAATTCGGGTGAGCCGTTTTACTTTATCAATATAATTTTTGTATAGAGAAAGTCACCAGAAATTTGGTTAGGATGTTTACCTTCCTAACTTAATTTATTGCATGGAGAAAGTCACCAGAAAGTCAGGTAAGGCGTTTTACTTTCTCAATATATTTCATTGAATGGAGATAGTCACCAGAAAGTCAGGTAAGGCGTTTTACTTTCCTAATCATATAATTTATCGTATGGAGAAAGTCACCAGAAAGTCGGGTAAGCCGTTTTACTTTCTCAATATAATTTTTGTATAGAGAAAGTCACCAGAAATTTGGTGAGGTTGTTTACCTTCCTAACTTAATTTATTGCATGGAGAAAGTCACCAGAAAGTCAGGTAAGGGTGTTTACTTTCCCAATATAATATATTGTATGGAGAAAGTCGCCAGTAAGTCGGGTGAGCCGTTTTATTTTCTCAATATAGTTTTTGTATGAAGAAAGTCACCAGAAAGTCAGGTAAGGCAAAAATAAGGTTTCTACTTCAACTTTTCTAGGTCATTATCGAAAAGCAATATAACAGCATCGTGCATGGTTCTAGACAATAATAAGAAAATGCTGTGGCATAGAAGTACACGAGACACGTGTTAAAGGAAAACCAGGCCACGCCAATAATAATATGTCGAACCATATAATTACGCTACTGTTGAAAATTTAAGGCCAACGAGATTTCCTAACAGATTTTTTTCATTCCAGATGTGTCCCTTAATGCAGCTGCGAAGAAAGCTGTCGCACAAACGATGAAGAAAAATTGTGGTTCAAAGGAAATACAAGTGCTAGGTTGCAAGTTGTTTCTAAATTTAATACCTAAAGGTAAAATTTTGATTGTACTTGCATGGTCGTTTGAGTAATGTAAGTTAACCTCTCCTAAAATACATGAACCCCTTTCAATAAGGTGTTTATTTCAAAACTTGATTTATTTCAATCGAATTTGAGGTGAAGTCCATTATTACTCGCCATGGTTCATCTGATTGAACGGTTCAAATCCAGCTTTTTATTATTTTGCTTAGGGAGTGTTCATGCTGATTACACCAATGTGAATTTAAGAAGTGAAATTTTTTTATCGCTTTGGTGGATAGACCTTGCTAAATGAGGAAGAGCGATGAAAAGATTTGTCAAAATTTCTTTTGGTTCTTGAGATATTTTAAACACTTGACGTCTTTAACTGAAGACCTCATGAGTGATTCCGAACGACAAATTTCTGTCTATTTTAAACTGCTGCCAATCCATAACTTTCGGGTGTATTCAAGTAAAACAATGGCTACTGGTGTACCGTGATGTAGATAGATCATCAGTCCAAGTTTGGTTCAAATTCATCCAAAGGTTATGGATTTGCAGGCAAGGAATTGAAAATTGCGAATTTTGGAAAACTGGATTAGATCATTATTATATTATCATGTATATTATTTGTTTAGTATATGTGTAATTATGCTGCGCTACAGCCAAAAGTTATAATACGAGCTTATGTGTGTTATGTCGATGAGACTAGTTAAAGTCCTTATCAAGCTTAATTTTTTTACTTTTCGGATTAAAACTGTTGTCATCTGTGAACTCAAAAATCGAAGAACCAAGGAAAATTTCCACGTCAAAGTATGCTTTTTAATCAAAAAAAGGTCGGAATGTAAGTTTTGACCAAGCAGGCCGGGGACTGGCAACCTGTGACGAAGCAGCAGTGAGTTATGTGGTTTTTGTTTAAAAAAATTCATTTCTATTAAAAAAATGTTATGAAATTTTTATTTCAAACAATTTCAAGGGAATAATTCATTGATTTAAGTTATAACAATGTGACTATTGTAGCCAGAATCCAACGTTTTGAGGTAAAAAGATTGTCTCTGCTTCATGCCTCCTGCTACGTCATTTCACGCTTCATGCCTAAAAAATGTAACAGGAACGGCGAGAAAAGGTTTTATTTTCGAAAATTACTATTATTAAAGGTTCTACTTTTCATCTGGAACTTAAAAAAATAAGCTTGATAGGCACTTTAACGAGTATGCTGTTTACATTTCAGCTAGCGAGAATGACGTGATGTATACGGCCGAGATTATCAATCCAATATTAATGGCTATGAGGGTAAGCGATAACATATTATTGCTTCAATAACATTGTATTGTCGTAAAAATTAGCACTATTACTATTAAATTAAAAGAGAATTATTCATCGTGGGTGAGGATACTTAATAAAAATGCTCCATTTTCTCTCGATGTGTGCCGTTTAGAACCTCGAGGCTTCGAGTGGTTAATGCTAGTCTTCTTCAGGCGATCTGTAGAATGTGATCTTGTTCGCTTAAAAAGGCGTCGGACCAGCGCGTTCTTAAATGCGAGCGGTGTTTTGAATGCATCTGCCACGTATTTGATTTTGTGCACGGTTAAAAATTACAAGCTTTGATGCCACTCACCTTGTTGATATTGTTTTTACCACTATTACTATAGTTATTATTATTACTAAGTCCACGTTTACCCATATATATCTGCTTCGCTTCGTCCAGATCTCCTACCTTTCCTAAATCTGTTTATGTAAATCCTGGAATACAACGACGTTTTTCAAAATAATCTTACCCTGTAGATCTGAGCCCAAATTTTTTAACCTCTTTACTGACGAGCTTGTTGTGTAAGAGAGGCTGAAATGCTAGTATAACTGTTAGTCTGTTGGCAGCTATAGGTAATATCAGGTTAGCTAGTCCGTTATTTTGCTGTCGATGTGATGCGACCGCACTGACTAAGTAATCTTCGTCTCTATCAACCACTGCAGTCCCATGCGTCTTCTTCAGAGCTACAGACCAACGCTTGCTCGCTTATCATGGCTTTCTCCGCTGACGGTATGTTTTGTATGATATTGAGTTTCACAAACAGGGCCCAGTTATTCTAAGGTTAATTAGCACTAACCAAGGATTAAATTATTAAAGGGGAACTGAACTCTAAAATCCACTCTTTTTTAAATTAAACCCTTCAAGGTGTCTAGAACATATCTGAAAAAAAAATTCTTGTGTCGCGCTGATTTTCCAAGAAATTCTAGTTTGTGTGTGCAAGTTTCGGGTCGTTTGGGATGATTGAGCGTGGGCGCTTGTCGACTTGTCAGCGGTAAACGAAGGTAACGTGTGACGTAGTTTATGGGGAGCGAGCGAGCGCTTGAACTGTTTTTGTTGTCATAAGCTCGCTTACACAGTCAAGAGTGAAAGTTACAACTTACGTTGTGTGCGATATCTCACTCCAATGATGAATTTTTTTAGTCCGAGCCATTTATTACCCACATCGGATGTCATAGCTCCACTCTCCGCTTAACCCGTATTTCTGAGCCGCTGGTACAATGCGGCAAGTAACGTGTTTTCAACTCGAGTTTCTCCGAAAGTCAGCGCGATACGGGGAGTTTTTTTTTAAATATCGTTTTCACACTCAGTTAAGGATTTTGTTCGACAAAAGTTGATTTTAGGGTTCAATACCCCTTTAACCTACATTCTTGTATCCGGGCTTACAGATTCTGATTTGAGCTCTAATTTTCGGACTGGCAGCAGGTTTTCCCGTGGAAAACCTGAACAGTAATTTATGATAACAGTAAAACTTTCTTAGAGAAGAATTTGGGTTTAAGTTAACCAGCCATTGCACAACCAAGCCAAGGTGGTTAGCCAAAGACATTTTAGATTCCCAACATGAAAAGCTGCTGCATTGGAACTAGTTTGTTTTCCTACTAACCGACAATGGCTTTTCTACGAACTAAATATTTGCTATAGCTGTAAGAGTTTAGTGAAAACTCTCCTTATAACCACAGCCTACGTAGGGTTCAAAATCTCGATCCTTACGTCGAATTTTAATTTAATTCGCAATTTAAAATAAAGAGATATTATTAAGTAGAGTCAGAAAATGAATAGCTGCTTGTAAAATCCGGAACAATGCTGATTTCATCACCTCAAAATGACTGAAATTGAAAAACACGCTAAGCATTAATTTACATTTTCATGCTCAGTGTTATGCTTAATCTGTTCATACCAAATACAGCCGGCCTATGTTATGCATAGTCTACATTGAACACAGGCTACAGTTTTAGGCACATTTTCTTAACATTATTTTGAACCTGCTTAACTTTGACTGTTTTGTTCTGTAAGGTTACTTTGTTCTGTTAATGTTTTCAGAGGCTGCAGGTGAGGTGATTGGCAGGCAAGGCGGGGTACAGGACGTTTTGGCAGCTTTAAGAGCTTTCCCAAACAACAGTGAAATAGCCTCCAACTGCTGTGGCGCCCTGTGGAGTTTAGCCGTCAACGGTGAGTCGATTGTCAACGGTAGCAATCACTCCAGTAAAAGCAACCCAAACAGTTATTATTAACTGTAGCAGGGAACCCTTATCACTTTTATTGCCGGAAGTTCTTTTCTTGGGCTGCAGTTGAGATCTGACAGAATAGTGAGATTTAGCACCGCGTATACGTGAGACGGTAAATGTCAAGTTGCCGTTTGCCGTTTATTTGTCTTGTTTTCTTGGTTTTAGCTTCACGTTGACGCGAGCTTCACGCTAAAACACGCTAGCGACTCCCTCTGGGCCCGGTTCCTCAAAATCCCGATTAACTTAACCCAGGGTGAACTCTTAACAAAACCTAGTAGCTGCCATGGTAATTAATCCTCGGTTAGCACTAATCGGGTTTTGAGGAACCGGGCCCAGGCTTTTAACTTCACTGGAAGTGCCAAAATTTGTGTTAAAGAATTGGAAATCATTTTCCCTTCTTCCAGTTTTTGTCGTCGTATGTCTACCACCTCTTACACAAGGCACGATCGTGTTCCAGTTTCGGCCATCTAATAGAAATGGTTTGCCAGTTATTACTGATTCGACCTCGGGTCCTGATCCTTTTCTCCAACACCTTCCTTTGTAAAATTTTTTGGTAAATTAAAAGCAATTAATGTCTTTTATTCTGAAAGTACACATTAGCAAAGAAAAGCTATGAGTTTTCTTGGAAATTTTGTACTGTTTCTTTTTCACAACTAATAATTGTTTGATTCCTGTTGATGAAAAATGCCAATTTGCACTAATTTGAACAATTTCTTGTGTTGTTTCTTCAATTTAGCTGACTGAACATTAAGCATAACATACCTTTACCATTTTTACGACCTAAAGTCCATTTTTATGCTTGAAAAAAGATTAAAAAATCTCACGTAAATATCAAACGCGAAAACCCTTACCTTGACGTACGCACGTACGGCAAACGTTAAACGGCAGACGCGGGAAATATTCGATGACGTGATCACTTTCACGTTCGCGTCTTGCGTATACGCGGTGCTAAGTCTTCCTAATATGGATCATCGGCACTGCAAGCAGCTTTAAAACATATTAAGGGTCCCTAGGTTTGTTTTACGCAATGTCACGATTTTTTGTTTTCTTCTTTTCACTAACCCTTGTAGCTCTGTTCTGTCTTCCTATTAACGTTTCGGCATTCCAGCCCTCTTCAGATCACGATCTGGGGTCTGGAATACTAAATCCGAATAATTCCCTAGAAAACAACTGCAAGATTGTGACGGAAGAGCGAGGGGTCCATGACGTGTGTTCGGCGTTGGAAACTCATGAAGAAGTAGTCGACCTGGTGGAATCTGCTTGTTCGGCCATTTGGTCTCTTTCTCTAGAAGGTAAAAATCGTAAATGTTATTCTTTCTTCTGAAATATGGAGCTTAAACAGCGACGTCATCGCCGACGTCAACGGCCCATAAAACATTTTTCTGCAGGCTTTCAAATGATATTACTTTTCCTACTATTTCCTACTTTTTGACCGTTCTCCTAGTATTCCTACTTTTGTCTTGAAATTCCTACTATTTCCTACTGTTTATTTGCCGCAATTTCAACAAATTGTGCAAGGTTGTATCATGCAGGAGTAGGGAGTGAGCCTTGCAGGTGTTCAGGGTTAAAGCCTGGACCACATGTTGCAAGGAAGATTTCTTGACGAACAAATGTTCGTCTGGCATGTCCAGTCCAGATGGCTCACACTCTACCAGCAGTGAAACGAGTCAGAAGCAGACTAGAAGCAGTCCATCAGTACTTCATCTGTACCAAAGGCTGCATTCTTAGTCCTTCTTCTAAGCCCTCAGTTGCCCTACTTTTCTCCTACTTTTTCACCTGGGTGTGCTTGAAAGCCTGCTTTCTGTTTTGCCATTCTAAGGTATATCTGGCTTGTTGTGCTAATTACGCTTTGTGAACAGAAAGTATTGATAAACTTTCCTACAAAGTCGTTTCCGTAGTCGTTAACTGCAAAATTGAGAGGTTTACTTTCTTCTAAGTTACATCTGGCTTGTTGTCCTAGTAACGTTTTGTGAACAGAAAATATTGAAAAACTTTTTTGTAAGCTGTTTCCATAGTCGTTAACTGCAAAATTGAGGTTTTTACATTGTAATAGAAGCGTGCAGTCGGCCAACTCGGTGCCATTCCAACGTGCAGTTATTGTATTCACTAATGTTCTCCGCCGTCGTTGTCAACGTTGCCGTAAGCTCCTAAATGCCTTAGGACGCTTTGTCTAGAACGGTTTACTCTGAATTAAAACTTCGAATAGGCAGAAAAAGAATTTATTCTTATCATTTCCGTTTCTATTGCAGAACAAACGGAGTTAGTGTATACGTAGAATGTATGTTGCTCCTAAACAAGCGGCTACTGTGTCTCGGTCTGGTTCAATTTAGTTTTAGATTTATAAACACTTTTGGAATAGTCCTTACGCGAATGGCGTAACGTTTAGTGGGAATGTTGTAGAAAATACTTAACACTTATTCTATTTCAATCGAGGTGGATAGCGGCAGAATACCTACTGAACGCCGAAGACGCGAGGAAGATATTCATTAAGCCGCTATCCAACGAAAACGAAATAGAATAAGTGTTTTAGTATATACCAGCAAGGCAACTGTTCTTTTCAAGAAAACGAAAAATTTTTAAGAAAAAAAAAACACTTTTTCTACTTGAATCACTTAGCGTGGCGAGACTCACGCGTGAGCAGCCTAACATATGTAACAAATGTGTTTCGACTTTTTGTCAACTACACAATGGGCGTAAAACAGTGAAATTCAAAGCAATACTGTGATCCCAAACGGACGCGAAGCGACTACTTCCGTCCGCCATTTAAACATATAAACATCTACTATTTCGGAGGTAAATATTGTCTCATAGCTACTATTTCTAAAACAATCAAATCGCGCTTAACCGAGCTGTATGTACTAAAAACGAATAATTATCTTTTTCGACAGAGGAGAACGTGGAAATAATGGTGGATCTGAACGTCGTTGAACAATTAATGGGAGCAATGGCTAAACATAAGATGGTAACTTTAAAAAACTGTTCATCCAGTGGCACTTAGGGAAGAAGTCAAAACAATGGTATTTTTTAAGGAACCCAATTTTGTCGGGGGAGGTGGTGGGTGGCGGCGCATACCCACTACCCCACCCCTCCCCGCATTTTCAATTATTATATTATGGACTTCTCTCTTCACTAAGAAGGCGTTGGTGCAAGCACTTTATCAATATCTAATTTATTGAACATGATATTTGCTCCAGAAATTCAGCAATTTTGAAAAAAGATGGTGGGTGGCGGCACATAATACCCCAACCCCTAAATTGGGTTCCTAGGAAGTACCGTTGTTTCGACCTTTTCCCTTACTAAACCCTAAATGATAAGTCTATTATTGGGACGTTTTACAAACAATTGTAATGGAAACAGAAGGTCCTGTCCAGCACGCTGAACTAAATAATTGTTGTCAGCTGATTTTATATCCCCGACAGAGAAACTAGGTTGATCGATTATGGTTTGACCAAAGAATGAGTCAGAGTTCGTCCAGGTCCTTAAAAACCTTAAAAGTCCATAATTTACACTTTCCAAAAAATGTGGTCTCAAAAGTCCTTAAATTTTACAAAAATGACATGGTCCTTAAAAAGTCCTTAATTTTTTGCTTTTTCACTGAAGTTGGCATTTTGTTTGAATCACGAGTCATGTACTTAGCTTACAAATAAATTGTTTGTTCAGTTTAAATGAAGACTACACTGTTACGCTGTCATAAAAAGTGCACAGTAATAGTTCTGCTTACGTAAAGCGAAATCAAACCTTTGCAGTTCTATAGACTTTAGTAACAGGTCCTTGAATAACAACAACTAAAACGTGCCTATAACTATATAACTGTGTCAAGGAAAATCAATATCGTAAAATGTCATGTTTTTGGTCAGTTCTGGTGGTTGATGTCCCATGGCTTGGGTCCTCGAAAACCAATAATCTTACCTTAAAAAGTCCTAAAAAAGTCCTTAAATTTTGCTTTGAGAAAAGCGGACGAACCCTGATGAGTTTTAGAATAATTCCTATAATAGGTTTGTTTTCAGAGATCTAAAAAAGTTATGTAGTTTGGTTCTAGTGTCTGTGTGTCTTCTCCATTTTGCCGGTTTGGTTACTTTCTATCTCATAGAATAACAGGTTCTTTCTTATTAGTATTTGATTGCATGGTTCTTCTGGGCGGGTTGTTCAAAGAATGGATCGTCAAACCAATATTTAAGGTCATTCCTCTGTTTTACTTCTGCGCATTTTCACAATATTTATATTTGTACGGAAATTTCACACTAATGGCTCAATTTTGCCTAACGATTCATGTATTCGCTGACCAGAATCGATTCCATTCATTTGGACACAAATCAAGGCGTACTTAATCACAACCCAGGCCCCTTGCAGAAAATTCCGTTTTGATGCTAATTTTTGTACTATTTTGCTGAATATCTAAAAACTGAAATCGGGACCCCCCTTTTTCTTTTTCAATTTTGTAACAAAATAACTTTTCTCAACTGGTGCAAAAATTTAAACAAAATCTATCGATAAAAAGAACAGAGTTTGGGTCATTGAAATCCTTCTGGTGGGCAATTTTTAGCTATTTTCAACTAGGATTAATCATGTTAATTAATGACATTTATTGACAAAACTCCTTAAATGTGTAGCTTAGTCGTCTGAAAATTAAAAAAAGTGATAAAAATATAAGTCACCCTAGCGTACTCAGTAATGTTTGTTATTGGCGGCCAGATAAAATACTGCGATGATGACATTTTTTGACTAAATTGGCATAAAATAACCATAGCTTGACACTCCGTAACACAAAAACGAAAACGGTGACCCCCACTTTTTATTCCATAATTGGAGTCAATAATAAAAAGGAACAAACTGACAAAGTTTAAAAAAAAACTTCTATGTGCGGATTTTTTTTCAGGGGAATGACCTTAAACAGTGATTTCTTCTCTAAAGAGGGGTTTACGATTATTGTAAAATTCTGTTTAGGTTTTCAACGAAAAAAACTTGTCAATTCTAAAGTTTTAGCTCAAATCTGTCTCAGTAAGATTAAACACAATAACGTGGATTAGGAATTTATTCCTGGGTCAGTGCTAATTGGCCTTTGAAAAAACGGGCCGCTTCAGGCCCGTAGCCAGTAGTGTTTGGGGGAGGGTGCAATTGAACGAGGAGACGGACTAAACCAGCGTCCAAGGCGCGAATCTCAGGGAGGAAAGTGGGCTGGGAGCATACTTTCCCCATAAAATTTTGAAATTTGGTTGTCTGATACTGAAACGTAAAAAAGGCAGGAAAAACCAACCTAAAAAATCTAGATATTGTTCGCAATTTAGAACTTCAAAATTAGTTAAGACAAACATAGAAGATAATATTGCTTTTTCGTACAGTTGGTCAACAGAAAAAGTGGACTTTCATGGACCTGTTTGTGGAGGGTGCGAGCGCACCCATTGCACCCCCCCCCCCTCCCCCCTCTCCCCTACTCCCTACGCGCCTGAACTTGCATATTTTCGACTACCTTTCCTTACGTCACTTTAGAAACTTTTTCACCATTATTCTTGTAAAGCTAAGATGTTTTAAGGAAAATAAGTATTTTTGAACGAAGAATCAATCTTTATTTCTTACACGTAAAATACAATAAGGCAAGTCACGAATAAGAAGGTACTGAATGCTGCTACTATAAGCTGATAAGTTTTCTTAGTAGTTGGTTAAAGTATCTTTATGGTTCCCAACAGGAAGCGAAAGTAGTAAAGAATGCTTGCATGGCCCTTGCGAGCATCGTGGAAGCTAGTGGTGAGTTTTGAATTCCTTGTATTCTTCGCTTACATGATAGCAAACTGAGTAGGCAGGCTATTTAGTCTAATTAAAATGTAACATATCGATTTTGTAATTTAGCTCTCTCTAGCATTATGCTTCTCAGCTTCAATAAATCAATCATAAATTTATTTATCCACGTTGATCTCAAATATATATGTAATATGAATGGTAAAAAGTACCTCCCTAAAACTATCTGGTTTAACTAGAGCCTACCTAAAAAACATGCTTTCCACTAGATCTGTGCTTACAATAATAAACCAATAAGTATTCAATGTATACGATTCAATGTATCATAGGAAGTCTTTGCATCCCACTTTAAAACTATTCAAAGAGCTTGCCTGCCGTAGCCCTGTGGGTAAGGTAATTCAAAACACCGCGTCACTATAACTGAAGCTGTTCTTTAGATAGTTGGTGCGTGGCTTTGGAATAGTTAGTTTGCCCTCGGTGTCTCTAAGAGACCAAAGCGATATGAAAGCTCACGTGAAAATGATCCACACTAGAAGATGTTCAGAGTAAGGGACAGATTAAGAGTTAGTTGTGGCCAGAGATTTGATGAAAACATTTTTGTTCGATGTGGCAAATCACCTTTAAGTCCCTTTTACACGAGCAATTTTTCCTTGACAAGCTTACTTGACAATTTTTATTGCTCGTGCAAATGATCAACAAGTTTTCCTTTACAATTTTACTTTGGCAAGTTTCCTTGTTCGTGAAGACGACGGGCAAGTTTTCCTTGACAAGTTTTCAGTTGTGTTTGGGCATCATATCCTTGTCACATTTTCCTTGTTGTCCGTCTACACGAGCAAATTTCAGATTTGACAAGGAAAAATTGTCCAGTTTTCTCCATATACACGAGCAATTTTTTCTTGTCAAGGCAAACTTGTCAAGGATAACTTGCTCGTGTAAAAGGGGCTTTATTAAAGATGATGACAGATAATTGCGATTGAGGGGGTGAAAGACGATGATGGTGGAAATGATTATTGATGATAATGATTGAGACGATGATAGATGATAAAATATTACGACAATGGTGATGATGGTGGTTGATGAAAATTGTGATGTTATGGGTTATGATGATGATGATTATAATGACAGTGATATGCAATGGAGACGATAGATTATAGCGACGATGTAGATAGATGATGACGAAGGTGGTGGTTGAGGTAGATGATGATTGATGTGGTTATCGATGATAACAATGGAAGTGACAGATGTTGATGATGGAGGTGAGGATAGAGAATGACAATGCAGATGTTGATAGACATTGATGATGAAGATGATTGATGATAACGAGAGAGTGGTGATGATCGTTGTAGTGATGATGTTTGTTCCGGGTTGTCTCTTCCATTGACTTCATTTTCGTTTCATTTCTTGCTTCCTTGCTCGTTTTCAGAAACTTGTGCATATCAGGTTCTCAGTGGCGGCCTCCAGCTCCTGATCGACGCTTACAAGTAAGAACTATTTCATTGTATTTGTTTTATTTTATTTTTTAATTTCTTTATTTGTCATTTTTTGAATGAATAAGTTGTTGTAATAAAATACACATTTACAATTACAAAAGACAAGAACGACCGAAAGGAAGCCAAAAGGCTTATTATAAACTATCAGTCTTCCTCCTTTTACTTTATTAAGCTAAGATGAAAAAAAGAGGGATATACAAGATGACGTAGATATTCAGACTTCATTGATATTTTGAGATGAGATAGGATTTCAGTTTTTTACTAAAAGAAGAGTAAATGTAAGCTTCTTTGATATCACCGTCCAATGAATTGAATATCATTGGACCTTGATATTTAATTGAAAGTTGTCGAAGCTTAGTTCTTGTACGAGGTAAATGGAAAGATTTGCTTGTTCTGGTATTAAAGCTATGAATCTGGCTATTGAGAGTGAACATATCTTGAAAACCTATCGGAGTGAGATTGTTTCTAATTGAAGACATAAATTGAGAAATTTGTAGAGAGCTTAGAACTGATATCTTTCTTCTTACCTAACACGGTTACAAATAGTAATAAACGAATACGTAACAGCTACGCAAAGTTCATGTATCGTCTAACATCCGTTTTTTATTTTAATCTTCCTAGGCAGCACGCGAAGAACGAGGAGGTGGTTGAGAATATCTGCGTGTTGTGTTCGGAGCTCGTTGAGTATGGTAAGCTGAGAGGGTTGCAGGAACTTGAGCTAGCCCTGTCCCCAACCCCGCTTTTCCTTGTAGGTTTTCCCTTATTTATTGCCCCGTATTCTGCGGAACGATAGAAGGAGTTAGTATGGTTGTACATTTATATTAGATAATATGTCTTTCATTCGGGCATTTTTATAATTAAGTTTGAAGACACTAGCGTATTTCAACTTCCAACATGTCGTTTCGGTTTCAGTTAACGTATGATGTAATAATCTGCAGATGATATTAGAGACGAGATGAAGAGTTTGAAGATCGCAGACATACTGGCAGAAGCTAAAAAGCATTTCTCTTCGAACGAGGTATCTAAACCAAGATATTTCCATTTCCTGATAGCAACCCATTCACCTCTGCACAGTCATTAGACAACACACAACTCAAATACTAAAAGGGGTTGGCTTAACACAGAGGTAATCATTAGTGCCCAGTCCCACACAGTGATCATCACAAGACTACCGACCCAGGTTCCGAATATAAACCACACACAACTCAAATACTAAAGGGGGTCGGATTAACACAGTCAGTGGTCATCACTAGTGCCCAGTCCCACAGCTACCGACTGAGGTTCTTATCATTAAACGACTACACAACTCAAACACTAAAGGGCTCACACACGGTGATCATCACTAGAGCCCAATTCCACCACTACCGACCAAGGTTCTTAGCGGGAAAGACTAAACTCACAGGAGTTTAGGTTCAAGATGGCGGACACATTCGACTCAGTCTCCTAAGCTGGAGAGACTGCTTGGGCTGAAGGCTTGGATGTAAGTTTAATCTTGAATCTATGCCAAGTCAAATAAGCCAACAAAGAGTACGATCGCTATCGTTACGATAACTACCTCTTACAAGCAGAGCCACACAACGCTTATTTTAGATGACTTGACTGCAAGCAAGGCCTGTTTTCCGAGAACCTCGTTTTTAAACCCAAAATGTTTTGCCTTTGCAGTCAAATTCAACTTTGTATAAGTCGAATATTAAACTCTTACCCAACCCTTAGCAGTCGAAACAACCCACACGGTCTCTCCAGCTTAGGAGACTAAGCCGAATGCGTCCGCCTCCTTGAACCTGAACTATATAGTGCTATGATGATTACTGGTGATAATGATTGATTACTCTTGCTGAATAGTTACTGACGATGACTACAGCTGAGAATTATTACTATTGTTAATGGTTAATTACTGATTATTGTTACTCCAGATGAATAGTTACTGATATTAAATGAGAATGATTACTGCTGT